>RHLR01000826.1:0-13190 GCA_009806335.1 Davidsoniella australis
CTGTCGGCTGTTAGTCTTTATGCCTTTGCTGATCGGCCGGCACATGCATTGTCGGGTGGTAACAAGCGAAAGCTTTCTTTAGGTATTGCTCTGATGGGCAATCCTAGTGTTGTTCTCCTCGACGAGCCCTCGTCAGGTCTTGATGCGGCAGCTAAGCGTATCATGTGGCGCACGTTGCAAAACACTGTTCCGGGACGCAGCATCCTATTAACAACACACAGTATGGAAGAGGCAGATGCCTTGGCAGGCCGAGTAGGAATCATGGCTAAGCGAATGCTAGCCATGGGAACAATCGACGAATTAAGAGCCAAGTTCGGTGATGCACTTCACATCCATATCGTCAGCAAGACAGCGCCACGGACAAGTGACGAGGAGATGAATAGACTAAAGTCCTGGATTCACAGCAACTTGCCGGGAGCCTTAGTCGAAGGTAAGAATATATCCCCAGTGACCCATATTACTGAGCGGAGCTAACATTAATATCTTTATAGACAAAACATACCACGGTCAAATTCGGTTCTCGGTCCCAGCATCTAGCATTCTGGTTGACTCCTCTAACCCCGATGAGAAGCGTGAGTCCAAAGACTCGGATGATATGCTCATCACGTCGATCACGTCACGCAGTGCCATAGGCCGGCTACTGGTGATGTTGGAGGACAACAAGGACACCCTAGGCATTGAACATTATTCGGTCAGTACGACGACACTAGACCAAGTATTCCTAGCTATTGTGGGACAACATAACGTCCAGGAAGAGAATTATGGCGAGAAGAAGCCTGCCATGTGGCGGAAAGTCCTCGCTAAAGCCCTTGGCCTGAAGTAAGGGGCATTATTATTCGATGCTTCTTTTTGTATAACATGATGACTGTTCAGGAGGAAGAAGTTTGGCCAAACTTTTATTGCTCGTTTTTGTTTTTATCTTTTATTGTTTGTTTTTTTGCGTTTTCCTAGATATCACTTTCGCATGCATCTACCGGAGGCTTTTTTATCATTATGAAGAGGGGGAGGAAGGAAAAGATTAGCGATGACTTGCCGTCGATTCCATTTATACTACATACTATACTGTAGGATCAATATCATCCAATAATTACTTAAATCCGCGAAAGTGCATATGCCGATGGAAATACTCCGGTTGGTTGTATTAGTCGGATTTTAAAACAAGATGCGAATTCAGTAACTGCCATGATGAATTTTTGACTCTCTACAGTTTCTCGACACGGCCTAAGGGATCAACTTAGGGGCTTAGCTAACACATATAGTGGTATCACTACTATGCTTATATCGGGGCACACAGGAACAACGCACCACCATCAATATAAGTAGCCCAGGTAGTCCATCCATTATCATTAGTAGTTAGAGAAGTTGAGCGAGCAAGGCAGATTATTGCACCACTTCCATCAGCATAACACATCTTACTACTTTCAATTCTATCATATTCGTTGATATCAACTAATCATTCATTCGCCTTCACTCGTCGATTCAAAATGCCGTTCCTACCACGCCTACAGGTTTTTGAGATTGACGATCAAACATGGTTAGTTATTTTTTAATTGCCTAATCCCCACTAATAGCGCATAGCTAACCCAGAAGATGAACAACACCAGGTTCCCGTCGTATCTACGTACCTATGTCCAAGGCGCGTTGACAGAGACTTGGAATACCAAATTGCCCGTCCTACAAGCAGCGTCGCCGTCGCACATCGTCGCATCGATACTGCTAGACCGTCTTGGCGATAGCATCACGCGGTATAGCTTCATTGACTTCTGCGCGGGCGCGGGCGGACCAACCCCAGCCATCGAAGAGCAAGTCAACGGCGTGTTGAGAGAGCAGGGCAAGGCGCGCGGCGTCAAATTCGTGATGACGGACCTGCACCCGAACGTATGGGGCTGGAAACGGGCGGTAGACCAGGCGGTGGAGCGAGCAGGCGGTGCGACCCACAAGACTCTGCTGGGCTACGAAGCACAGAGTGTAGACGCAAGCGACGCACCGGCGGACCTGGTACAGCGATATACGGAGAACGACGGGCGGGTGTTTCGGCTTTTCAACCTGGCCTTCCACCACTTCGATGATCGTCTAGCGCGGCGAATCCTAAAGAACACGGTGGAGACGAGCCATGGGTTTGCCATATTCGAGCTGCAGGACCGCTCGATATCGTCGTTTATCACGCTTTTTCTGTTGAGTATAGGCATCTTGTTGCTAGCACCAGTTTATGCTGTCAAATGGCGCGCACCGTTGATTCTAGTGTTTACGTACCTGATTCCCGTACTGCCGTTTGTGCTAGTTTTCGATGGATATATGTCGGCACTGCGCACCCGTACGCCAGAAGAAGTTGAGGCGCTTTTGCGGACATGTGGTGCGGCCGATGCGGAACAGGGCAAGTGGAAGGTCGAGAATGGAACGATCAGACACCTCTGGCCATGCGGATACATGAACTACATTGTATGCATGCCTGAGAAGGCTTAAGGGCAAGTCAGTAATTCTGATATATAGCAAGAGAGAGAGAGAGAGAGAGAGAGAGAGAGCTGTCATTTTGACTATTATCAAGCCTTGCGAAGCATAAGGATAAGTCGGCCAATTTGGGATATCACAAGAGAGAGATAGAGTACCATTTTAACTATAAATATTTGTCGATCAATTTAATATAGGCTAACTAAATTTACGAAAGAGTCGGCTAATTGAAGATACTAAGCAATGATTATCCCAAGACAACAGCAAGCAAATTAAAGCAAAGTAATTCTCCGAAACAGAGTCAGAAGAAGACATTCAACATGAGACAGAACAAGGAAAAAAAGAAAAGAAACAGGTCATAAAGCTGATCGGAGGCATGTATTTTTGCACCACCGTCTAGATGAAGAAGCAAAATAAAATAAAAGAAAAAAACACGGGCCAATGGGGACAAGGCGTGGGGTATATAAGACGTCGGGCCCATGTCATTATTGAGTCGGTTTATGTTTGATTTTACACGGTAGGACCGGCCTTGATGACGTCCTCGGTGGCTTCACTCGAGTACTTCTTGAAGTTCTCGTTGAACAGCTTAGCCAGCTTGACGACCTCAGTGCCGAAGCTCTCAGAGCCAGCAGTCCAGGCCTTCTCGGGGTTCAAGATCTCAGCCGGCACACCGGGGCAAGACTTGGGCACCTGCAAGTTGAAGATGGCGTAGTTCTCGTACTCGACATTAGCCAGCTCACCAGAGTGAATGGCGTCTAGAATAGCACGAGTGTACTTGAGCGGGCAACGCTTGCCGCCCTGGGTGTAGCCAGCGCCGCACCAGCCGGTGTTCAGAAGCCAGGCATTGGCGTTGTGGTGCTCGATCTTGTCAGCCAGCATCTTGGCGTAGCGCATGGGGTGCAGAGCCAGGAAAGGCTGGGCGAAGCACGAGGAGAAGGTGGCCTGGGGCTCGGTCACACCGTCCTCGGTACCGGCCATCTTGCTGGTGTAGCCGGAAATGAAGTGGAACATGGTCTGTGAGCTATCCAGCTTGCTGATGGGTGGCAGCACACCGCGAGCATCGCAGGTCAGCAGGATGATGTTGCTGGGGTGAGACTCCGACAGACATGGGATCTTGGCGTTGCTGATGTACTCGATAGGGTAGGCACAGCGGGTGTTCTCGGTCAGTGTTGAGTCGTCGTAGTCGACAACACGGGTCTCGGGGTCGAAGACCACGTTCTCTAGCACGGAACCGTAGCGGATGGCTCCGTAGATATCAGGCTCCTTCTCGGCTGATAGACCGACACACTTGGCGTAGCAGCCACCCTCGATGTTGAACACACCACGGTCACTCCAGCAGTGCTCGTCGTCACCGATCAGCGCGCGGTTAGGGTCGGCTGACAATGTGGTCTTGCCCGTACCCGACAGGCCGAAGAAAAGGGTGACATCACCGTTCTTGCCCTCGTTAGCCGATGAGTGCAGCGTCAACACGTTGTGCTTGATCGGCATCTCGTAGAAGAGCACAGTGAACACACCCTTCTTCATCTCGCCGGCGTACTCAGTACCCAGGATGACCATCTCCTTCTCCTCGAAGTTGATGGCTACTGAAGTGCCCGAAGTCATGCCCTCGGTGTAGCGGTTGGCCGGGAACGAGCCGGCGTTGTAGATGGTGTAGTCTGGGTGGAAGTGCTCCAGCTCCTCAGGCGGCGGCCGGATCAGCATGTTGCGCATGAACAGTGCGTGGTAAGCACGGGCGCACACCACGCGGACCTTGATACGGTACTTCTCATCCCAGCCGGCATAGCCATCGACGACATAGATGCGGTTACGAGTGTTGAGGTAATCAACAGCACGTTCACGATTGATCTTCCAGACCTATGAGAAGAGAAGAGACAGGGGTTAGTAACTATTAGGGTTCTGGGTTCTTCGGCTTTCGGGAAAAGCAGGCGTGGATGACAGGACAAAATAAAAAGTGGAGATACCGAGTCCGAGGTAACAAAGCCAGCCAAGAAAAAAAGATGGAGGCTTGTCAAACTTTCCGTTTCTGGAATGGTATAGGATGGCATGGGATGGGTGGAAGGAAGTTGCTGGGAGCCGGCAACAAGCAGCCAATCAACGATCACCTAGCATCTGCTGACCGAAACGGCAGGAGCGAGCGTGACATTGCGGGCTAACGACCACAGCAAGAAGGGAAAGGATTAAGAGAGGAAAAGAGAATGAAATCAAGAAGTCAAGACTTACATCGGACGACATGGGTTTGTTGACTGGTCCCCACCAGATATCATTCTCGGATGAAGGCTCCTTGACGATTCTCTTGTCTAGTGGCGAACGGCCGGTCTTAGCGCCAGAGTAGGCCGTCAGAGCACCGCTGGAGGTGATGGCAGTGCCAGTCTCGTAGACGAGAGCATCCTCGTATAGAGTAGCGACAGCAGCGTTGGCAACGATGGCGACACGGTCATAGTCAATGTGGGCCTTCTCGTGGAGTTCCTCCTCTGTTGATTCAATGTCAGTTAGGGCTCAGAAGAGAGCAATATGAAGAAGTAACTTACCGATTTCAGTGTGTTCGCGTTCCTTATGCGACTCGACACCGTGAGGGTGGAGACCAGTCTTGTTGACGTTGCTGGCAATCACTGCAGCAGTGGTATTAGTAGATGCTGGCTTAAGACGGATAGTGGCCATGATGGAAAAAATATATATATCAAGATGTGCAAAGAGTAGATAGATTGGAAATGATTGTGATGCTCGGAAGACTCACTATTGATAGTATTTGATGAGAGCGGTTGGAATAGTGCTCTTTATAGTAAATTCACAGTTGATACCTTGCCTCCAAAGACCAGAGAGATGAGTTGGAGATGGAGATGGTGTGAAGAGAGCAAATATAAGTTAGTTGTTGGAGAATACCAAAAGGTAGCAACTGGATAAATGAAATCAAAAAGAGAACAATGTATTTAGTCTGCTCAGCAGAGAGAGGGAAGATGTAAAGATGATATTGTCTATCAACACAAGAACAAAAAGCAGAAAAGAAGCGGGAGCTGCCTCATCTTTATACAAATCGTATCTGGCCAAGACGATGTTTAGATTATATCTAGTATAGTAGTTTTAGTTCTAACAAGGCTCTTTTTTGCATCGTTTAGCAAGCTTAGAGCCGTCCTAGTATTAGCTTCTTCTAATAGCTATGGTGTCGCCTACTTGGACTTGAATCTAGGCCAAACGCCGGTGAGAATCGGGATGAGCTTTCACTAAGACATAATATTACACGCCCCCCCCCCCCCTAGTGCGGCAAAAATCGAAGGCATAACGGGGACATTTCTTGCTGATATCTAGTAGAAGAATAAGCAACAGGGTGTATGTATGTATTTTTTGTATCTTTAAAACTGTCTGTTAATGGCAGGACGATCAAGAGCTTTGGCTTGAACTACGCCACTTTTTTTTACACAATTTTTTTTTTACAGGCAGTGGTTCGGTTCGTCTAGTATTTTCTTTACTTGGGAAATAAAAGAGAAGATTCATCGGTAAAACGGCTCTAGATACACAATATTGACAGAGTGAATTCCTATTTGACATAACAAAAATACAGAAAAAAAATATCAAAATCAAAGATGGCTGTCAAATCGCAAAATCGAGCCGGTCGCCCGTATTAAAGTTTATTAGGCGGGACTATTTTAACAATAAGTATACTAGCATTTCAAACCACTTAATTGTGTACAGAGTTTTGGCACCCTCCTTACAGCCCGGCTTCAAGGAAGAAAATCAGCATCTGATCACCGAAATCAATAAAAACGACTAGAAAGACGACTGAAAAACGACGCCGAAATTGCCACTGATTCTATTCACTTTTCTGCCATTGGCATGATAGATAAACTTTATAATTTCTTATTGAACAATAAAAGCAGAAGAAGAAAAAGAAGAAGCTCTTGCTGTTGTCACCTCATCGTCACTTTTTGGCTTTCCAACCTACAACAAGACGAAATGTACGACAAAGCGGCTCAACTACAGATAAGTTCCTGATATCTTTTACTACTTTACCTATCGGCAAGTTTTATTCTCAGACAAACTCGCTCCAAAGGACGGATCAGCAAAAAATAAATAGTATCGCCCTGATAATTATCGGGCTCTGTGAAACCAGACGAACAAGACCAAAAAAAATGTTATATAGACGCCCCCCCCTTTTTTTTTTTCCTCTACCGGCTTCTATAAAAATGAAAGAGAAAACAATAAGTGACAAGGCCGTTATCACAAGACCTTTTCTTGAGCTGGCTCTTCTCGTCACTCTGGGACGCCGCTTTATTGCTGAGCCACGATATTTATCCGGGATCGTAGCTATTCTCCAAGTCACTCAATCTATGTATGCTTTTTTTCAAGGTGTAATGGACGCACAAGTCTGGCAAATATTCGATAAAAGATGTGGAAATATCCCTCTCGAACTTTATAGTATGATTAATGCCACTCTGGAGGTCTGTTCCGACCGAGAATTCTCGTAACTACGACCTGTGTTTTGCCTTCGATTCGAATCTATACATATACAGATACATACCGTATATCAAGATGAGTGTTATACAATAGACTTTCAATATTAGGCCCTGAACAGCCGCCGGCGTTTATCGCTAAGCGTTTCCTACAGAAGAACAGAATAGCGGTTCCCTGCTTTCTCTCTTCGCTTGTTTATATGTTCACTCCCTACATATCTATGTTACCCCATGGAAGAAACCGGAAGCCAGTTTCATAAAGACAAAGGAACTTACGGCTAACGAGCTTATTCCAGTCGCTGTCATTCCATGGGCAAACGGAACTTGGTATTGTGAAAATAAAGAAAGCAAGAAGATGAGACTTTTTAGCTAGAGAATCCACAGAGTTGAAGGCACCATTAGCAGTTCTTTTTTTGCTCTTCTTTCTTGCTTGTAAGACTGAAGAACATTAAATGTAGTTTCAGTATCCAGTTACCGGTAGATCGCTGTATGAATGCCTCAGGAAGCCATACATCAAAAGCAGAGCCCCAGAAATCCGGGTTGCACAATGTGCGGTATACCCTAACCCTATGTTTCGTGATATCAGGAACCACCAGCGATGACGACTTTTTGTTCCGATAAATCCTCTTGAATCAGAATAATCAAGATAAGCCGTATAGAGACATCATCTCTTTTTATTCTCTCCGGTAAGCATGCACACGACCTCTTACCTCGCAAACCAACCGCTGGATAGAAAATGCATGTGAACTCTGAATCAATCAAAACTCGCCTAAACAATAATCATGCACGGATGTCCTATTACTATACTAATGATAGTGGTGAATGATATGTGAGACGAGCTTCCGACATTGCCCGAGGCTATTCTTCTACTCAACTTGATAAGTTGCCTATTGTCAAACTGAAGAACAAGGGCCTACGGGAAAGGAACACCAAGGGATCGGCGTTTTGGCGGCACGAAGAACTAATACATAGCAAAAGAGAACAGAAAAGGGAATGAGATTAGAAAGAGGTTAGTTGGTTACCCTTTAACCCGAAACAAATAGCTTAGACCGCCCAAGCAAGAAAGACTTATGCGGCAAAATGGATTCTAAGCCTTCAACTGGGCGTTTTGTCAGTGGCTAATAATAATATCCGCAATGATAATAGAGAAAACCTATAATTGCCTATTTTGTGGCATGATTTATCAGACTGCATAACAGCAAGAAACAGAGGCAAGAATGAGTCGAAACAGGACCTACGAATAATAATACTAAAAGAAAGTCGATATGACTTTTTTTGCTTCCCACAAACATATCCTGAGACTGAGAAAAGCTTTCGAACAGGTCATGAGATCAGCGTTTTCTTGATTATTTGCTTCTTATGGCTTCTCCAAATAAATTCACCAATGTACTCAGAATTGTTCTCGACGTTCTTGGCAAAAAAGCGGAAGACGATCTTTTCTCGTAAGTCGGCAAACTTTGACTGGCTAGCAACTTCTTATTTTATTTAATTTTATTTTTTTCTATTATAGTTACTACGTATTTAGCTAAGCCTTAGTCATGAAACGGATCTTGCCTCCCCCAGATTTTCCTCATCTCTTCCTAGCTTTTTTCTTAGTAACGAAAACTACTCAATTACTTAGGAAGAAGGAGAAAAAGCTTTGACGCTGGTTTTTTTTACTGGATTTATCCCCTCATGGCATCACCGTATTTACCGTTATTCTTACACTATCTCTAGAGAATAGGTACATGTAGGACTGTTCAACTAAACACCGACGTCTTCCTCCTCAAATGTTCTAGCCCTGTTATTTTGTTCTTGGTTTCTTTCCCCAGATTCTTTGCCTTTCTCAGACAGCTGAAAAAATCAAACTTGATCCCATGACCATGCCATGCCATATGACCTGCCAAAAGACGAAAGAAAGGGTGTTTGAGTTCATGGGAATTATGACTGCATGTTTTAATTTACTACTTTGACATAGTTATGTATCTAGAAATTTCAGCGAAAATGTTCTGGCCAATATATGTAATGCCGAGAGTTAGTTTGAATCTAGATTTGTCTTCAATGCAAGAATTCAGATAGATACATATCAAGACTTTAAGTCAAAATATAATTGACGTCAATACAAGATTTTCCCCATATTTAAGTTGTGCTTCTATCTTCGAGTACTCGAACTTGCAGGATCGAGGCCGAGGGTCCTTTCCTAATGTAGAAAATGCTTCTTCAACTTCATCTCTTTATATGTAGTTTGTACTAATTTTTTTATTCCGCAACTTTCCGTCCGGACGACGGGCAATTTCAGTGGCCTGAATCATGAATAACTATAGATATGTCATTTAAAAGTTTCAGAATATGAAAGAATGAGATGGTCGAGTTGAAGCGATTTATATAATCTTATAGTTAGTAGATACTAATCTGAATACATGCAACATCCATTGTTGAACAACTGGACTGATGGCTATATTCTTAGATTGTTATGCTCCATATACTGATAGTGCTTGTACGAAGATTTCGTCTTGTCCGACGATGCTTCTTCCTTTATAGGACAGACTGTACTTGGATTGTTAATTCTAAAAATGGACGTTAGGTGGTTGATATTCTTCATTGGGAAGGGGTGTATACAACCTCCTTCCGAGTTATTATCGTGGTACCCAAGACGAGTAACTAACAAAAATCAACAGCAGCATTCTTCCGCTTTGGTATCTCGCTTCTGATAGAAAGTAAAGTGCCTTTTGTGCACGGCACATGATACCTGATGCAAATGGGATCAACGCGGCCTATTGTATCATCGTGAGCCCTTGTTTAGTTACGATCATCTTGTATTTTTACATTTCTCACCCCTTGAATTATTTACCCGGTTAGGTGGTAAAAAAGCAACGTTGAATTCTTTGGTGTTTCTCGATTCGAAAAGAGTTATAATAAAACAAACACGAAGACAACCAGAATCTGTAGTATCGAGGGGGGAGAGCAATAGAATAGGATAAACACAGAAATCTGCATTCTACGCTGTTCTATATTGTGAGTTAGCAATTCAAGAGATATACGGAAACTTGGTAATACAGCCGAAGCCGAGAATCTGTTTGCTAATATTCTCAACAGTATTTCATCGAAGAATCCAGATTGAAGATCAAATGTATTTTCTCCTTGAGTTATCACACCGTCTTTCACTTATGTAGGTAATCCAAGCTCTGTGATCCATCTATTTTCAATAACTAAGATATCGGACTTGTACGCCGACGCAATATCAGCTAAGAAATAGACAATAAACATATTCACTTATTCGTTACGAGCTAATAAGAAAACAATAAAACAAAGCAAATAGTATTGATACATACACTTCCTAGATGAAATGCTATTGCCGTTTACTCATATAATTCGGAATATCTCGGATATACTCACGAACCTGGGCCTTCGAATGAACGAACGGGGAAAGGAACATCAAAGATCCTTCTTTTGTTGACAGTCAACGAGATAATTACCGGCAACAAAATAGCTACAAGAAGATCCAACATGATTGAGCCTCATTTTTTATTAGACCAGTCTTGATTACCGTAGAAAAAGTAAACCAAAAAAAACAAGACGCCTTGGTATCAGCCTGTAAGCCGTTCCATCCATTGCTACACCCCGCAATCCTATTTTCTTCTTTTCTTTCTTCCGCCCAAGGCTTTTATCTCGAGATTGATATCTTATTTATCCTATATTTTATTTTTGTACTTCCCCTTTGTCATATTTCTTCAGCTCCGCGAGATCTCCCGATTCCTTGTAGGAGAAAAGATACAATCTACTTCTTTCTTTTCGTCTTTCCGTAATTACGTCGATGGATCTTTCCGCTTCTCTTCGGCTTCTATTTAGTTACTAAGAAAAGAAGTCGGGAAGGAACAACTAGAATTAAAGAATGAGAGGGTATCGGTGTTTAGGTCCGGTAGTTGAAGCAAATTAGCTAGATCAAAGTCTATCATACTCTTGTTGACTCTAATATTTTCAGAAGCCTCTTCATTAGTCTTACACTTTTTACCACATATACAAAGCCAATACAATGTATCTTCTACTTGGAGCCCAAAACAAACATTTCACTTTCATGTTCAAATCTTTCAGCCCAAGATATATATATCATGAGATGTGAAAACGTTGATATCATAAAAACAAGAAAGCTTTTTTTCTTCAATTTTAGCCCGAAGAGTGTACATACGATAGTGATTCCTTCATTTAAGGCCGTCTCTCGTTCCTTGACAACAAGAAGGAAACTGTTCCTTTCCTACTCCACTCCACCCCCTCTTACTTTTCTACTCTTTAGAACATGGAAGCTAGAGAAATGAGATGTCTCTTCGAGAGAGCAGAGGAGAGGTTACTGTTCAAACCCTCCCCTGGGGTTCTCAAAGGAGAGATACCTTTTCCTTTGTGATATTCACCATGAGCAGTGAGGATCAAGTAGTCGTAACCCCAATGGAACATCCTGGCTAGTCCATTGGTAGTGCACATTCAGCCAGGGTTATCACGATAATTCAAGACGAGAAGAGCCCCATAGTGGCAGCAGTAATGGCAGTAATGCTAGTGGCAGTAACAAGCGGCGAGACCCACTATGAATCACCAAAGGATTGGCTGCCTCAGGCCGCAAATCAGAAGGGCCCGAGTTCCACTCTGGACGTCTTGTGTAGCGTAGAAGACAATTTACTCTTCATCAGTGCACAGCTTGATGATCTTGCCAATGGCAATGGTTTGACCCTGTGATTATAATGATTAGCATTTATCCATATTATGCATATGTAGATTGGCTTACCTGGTCACGTAGGGTGAAACGGCCCATCTGGGCGTAGTCCTCGAACCTCTCCACACACACAGAGCCAACACCACCAATAATCTTGAGGCGTGCAATGATACTGTCACCCTTCTTGGCGTGCGTGGGCGCCTTCTTACTTCTGCGGTTGGTGCCCTTCTGCAGTGAGTGCAATAGCGCATCGAATGTGACCTCTTCAATGGCGGCGTGGACGTGCAGCACGCAGTTGAAGCCAGTCGTCAGGATGCTCTTGAGCTCGAGAATCTTGATTTGCGCCTCAAACATCTGGACGGTGTGGACCAGACGCTTGGGTGAGCACAGAACGAAACCAGGCTGCACCTCTTCTTCCTCAATATTACGAAGACGGACACGGACCTGCTCACCACACTGGGCGATGGGAACCTCATCTTCAGTCTCAGTGTACAGGGCAGACACTTCGACAGACTGCTTGTTGGGCATCATGACCAATGACATATTCTTCTTGATAACACCAGCCTCAATCTTACCCTCGACCATAGTGCCCAGGTCGCGGTACTTACCGTTAACGGCCATCATGAATGGCGCGTTGAGCTTGCGGTCCAGAGACTTCATGTCGTCAAGGTACTCAAGAAGTGAGGGACCGCTGTACCAGGGGCACTTCTTGGGGTCGACGCGCTCCTTGATACCGGCCCCGATCTGAGCGGCAACGGGCATGATTTGAACATCGGTCTTCAAGTTGTAACCAGTAGCCTTGAGGAACTGAGATAGCTTGGTGGTGCACTCCTTGAAGCGGTCGTGGGACCACTCGACAGTAGGATCGTCCATCTTGTTGATGACTACGATCAACTTGTTGACACCCTGGGTCTTGGCTAGCATGGCGTGCTCTCTGGTTTGACCACCACGCTCGAAACCAGTCTCGTACTCACCTTTACGGGCTGAGATGACCAGAATACCGACATCAGCTTGCGAAGCACCACCAATCATGCTAGGGACATAGGTCTTGTGTCCGGGAGCATCCAGAATAGAGTAACGACGCTTCTCAGTCTCGAAGTAGGCACGACCAACCTCGACAGTCTTTCCGGCAGCACGCTCTTCCTTGGTCAGATCTAGAGCCCACGACAGATACCAGGTCTCACGACCAAGTTCCTTAGCCTCGCGCTTGTACTTGTCCATGGTTCTTTCGTCAACCATGCCGGTGGCGTACCTGTACCTAGACAGAGATTAACGCAGTCGTCTGCGGTCATGATATCCGATACGAATGTTTCCTCGGCGATTGCCATACTGATATAAGGGGTGGGAGCCGTTTCTGATGCGTTGGGGCGGGCGAAACATCCAATGTACGGGAATAACTGAGACTGATATTTAATAGGCGGGATGTAGGCGTCATTTTGAAAGACGAAGATATCAGAACAAGTACTTTCGGTGGCTTCGTCAAGTAGCTCAGCAGTCAAAAGACCGATGAGCACGCTCCATGATCATCACATTCTGACTAGACTTGCGACGTATCACAGGCGCAGAGGTTCGAGGGGAGCTAGACTCAGAAGCACGGGCTTTGTCTAACTTCGGTT
>RHLR01000827.1:0-13177 GCA_009806335.1 Davidsoniella australis
ATAACACGAGTAAATATATATAGGAACTCGCACTCTGGTAGGGTGTTACCACTACACTACACTACACTACACTACACTACACTACACTACACTACACTACACTACACTACACTACACTACACTACACTACACTACACTGCTACGATACTAGCCGAGGTGCTATACATGTAGTATCCAAAAATAACAACCTCCGTCTGCCTAGGCCCAGATCTACCTGGACTTTGGATGAAAGGTCTATGCTGCTGTATTCTATTACCAGCAATATTGGCCTCGACTCGCTACAGAAACAATAAAGAAAATACAACTTTACATGTAAAAGCAAGGTCTAGACCGGGAAGCCAGCCCATCTTGGTACTTCTTGGTACTAGACAAGAACCATGCGACTCCATTACATGCAGATTTTCATAGAACTTTCCAGTTCTGCCTATGTAATCTGTAATCTGGGTTCACACAATTTCCTGGTTGTAACATCAGTAGTTCGCTATGATAACCTTCTATTTTGCTCGAACATATACGCATACGTACACAATAAGACAAATCCCTACGGCCTTGATGAGCTTTGAGCCTCTTTGATCAGTAAGTGTTTCCTAATCTCTTGTCCCGTAGGAGAAAAAGAAAAAAAATATATACACCAAACGCACGGCCTTGTCTATGCTCGCCCAGCCGAACAAGAATAGACCAAGGACGAAACAGCCATCATGTTCCACCCTCATCTCGCACTAAATCGATGATATGACTTGACGAATAATTAGAGACCGACCGTTTGTGTTACAAATAAAAATAGTCAATAGCTTGTCTTGGCTTCTACTAGTTATATAATTTGCCATATTATCTATAATATACAAGCAAGACTCTGTTCTAGATCTCATACATAGTATATAACTATGTGAGCCTTGTCGTACGCACAAGCAGTGTGAAATTGAGCCTTGCTGATTTGTGTATGTGTTTTCCTCAATTAGACCTTTCTTCCACCGCTGGACGTACACAGACGGTAGGCCTTTGATACATCTGCATCAGCCCCTTGCAGTCAGGCCTCGAGCTTGGGATGTTAGTTTGCTGCCTCGATAGACCATTTCTCAAGTAAAGAGTATTCGGCCCACACGTCAAGTCTTTATATGTGACGTTCAGCCATATACCAAGACTCTGTATATATGAGACCATATGTGGTCAATTTACACCTCTATATAAGCATCGTTGATAATAATGGGGAACTTCTAGCAATGGACTCTTCAAGTGCCCAGCTCTATACAAGGATCGTTAGCACTAGACATTATATATAGCATAGTAAGAGGCCACTATCTTTTGCAAGACTCGACATATATGTATATGACTTGGTATTTCTACAGTGACGTGGCTGATCGTAGTTGAAATCGAAGAAGAGTGGTCGGTACAGTCGAGTTTTTTGTTGACATCAGGCATATATTTATAGAATTCAACGATAACCAGCGAGTCACGATGAAGGTTGTCAGTTTGTCGAATGGAACCAGATATTTCGGTCATTGCAATCAAATATGGGAAAGTGAGGTATATATCAAGAGCCTAGGGGCCCTTATAGTTCCTAGGCCAAATTAATGTGTGCGCCGGCGACTTCGTGTCACAAAATATATCACTATCAGTCCTTTATTTTCCAGTTAAGACGAAGTAAGTTTTTGAATCGTTTCTATTTTTTGTTTTGTATGCGAAATCGATTGACTTAAGCAGTCTCGCGCTTGCCATCCTTGAGCTCCTTCTATAGAATATATTAGTAAATGGCTTTCGTGAGCTAGATATGTTTCGTCATTCGAGATCTGGTCATCCGAATGGCTATATGGGAAGTGGTGGGTTCGTACAAGAGCCTTCATGGTGCCGTGCAGAGCATGACGATGGTTACGGCGGAACTTAGGGTCGGTACCATTCAGCGAGGGGTATCTGGAGGTCTTGGGGCGCTTGATACTATCGGTTTATAACAACGTTAGTTTCGAATTTTAAGTTGTCGTCGTAGTATATCGATCGGCCGTCTTGTAGGCTTCATTTTTTTCATGAAAAAAATGTGTTTCTGGTTAACTCACCCGTTACGGTGGGCCTTCGCCGACTGGTTGTGCTGAGACGAGTTCTTGGACTCTGTGATAATGTTAGCATGTCATTATAGACTTCAAATAGACAATCATTTTGGCATAAACATACTGGCCATTGCTGCTAATTTTTGCGATGAACTTGGTTATCCAACAATAGTAAAGTGCACTGCGTGAAACTAACAAAGGTCAAAATTCGCTTTTGCCAGAGTTGACTTGAAATTGTGTGGGGTGAAATTCCTGCCCTAACGGAACATACGCCACATTTGTGGCGCACACGAACCCCGCTTAAACATAAAGACGCCGCATATTGGTACAAATATGTATCTGTAAAAAGAAAGAAGTGGGGTCATTCTCATTTACTTATAGAAACCAGCATGGTTGTGTTTTATCAGAAATAGTGAGCAATTTAATTGAAATGTATGTATTACATAGATTGGGAAATTGACAGAATGATATAAAGACCGGTTATTACATAGTAAGTACACCGGTTGTCTCTAACCTATAGCTGTAAGTAATGTTATAATATAGCTATAGAAGAAGGCTTAGATATACATGCACTATATTTTGATTAAGCTGATTTAGCAGCCTGGGCAACACCTTTGCTGCGTAAAAGGCGGATATATCTGAAAAATAGAACAAACAGAAGCTCCATCCTATTAAGGGTTAGTGTCATGAACAATAGCACGATGTATATATATTTAGCATTAGCAGGCACATACCGTTCTTTAGTTGTCATGAGGATTCCTTGAACCAGTAAACCCTTCATGATCTGGGGACCGATGCCCTTGAACAGGCCAGCGTATCCTTCTTTTTGGATAATAAACTTCATAACCTCGCCAAAGTTAGTGAAAGGCTTGCCGTTTCTTGAACGGGGTGGCCTCGACTGTAAGCCAACCTTGGCTACGATCAAAGGCTGGGTTACAATCGTAGCAAGCGCCTTTGACATTGCGCCGAGTACTAAAACAATATATACCATTAGTTCAGTTCTACATTCATCCAAAATACCGATATGGGCCAGTGTAACGTACGGAAAGCTTCCCAGGCCTTGAGACTCTTTTTGCCTGGGAACAAAATGTCCTTGAAGCGTTCATAAGCGCCGTAAGTGATAGCAGGGTTCACAACGAGAACCAAACTAGCCTTCAAGCCCCTCCAAAGACCACAAACACCGTCTGGACCATTTATCACTTCTAGCGCAGTCTCGGTCATGCCCTTGCGCTCAGCTTTGCTTTGGGTTTGCTGCCTAGTCGTGACAACAGCTACGGGAATCGTGCAGAGCTGCGCAACCGCACCAGCAAGCGCGCCGAGGGCCAGCTCAACCACTGTAGATGGGTGCTGAGATGCCCGCGGTGACTTCATGTATAGAGTTCTGACTACGGAGTACCAATAAAAATAGGCAAAATTGGTCGAGGCCACACCCAGTAGCGACCCACTGATACCGGCATAGAGGCCCTGGATGCCTTCGTCAGCCATGATGCGAGACATGGCATCCATCGTTGAGGTATAATGAGCATCTTTGGCGCCTGTACCGTCTTCAACAGTTCCCTCTTCCTTGACCTGCACTTGGATACGAGTTTTGACACTATATAGACATAGGCATTAGCAACAATAATTCATAGTGTGCCTGAGTTGGCGCATTGCCTCGGAGGAAAGTCGTGTAAGAAGTCCGAGATTTCATGTTCCATTGGTGGTACGCGGGAGACAAAGGGTGGGCTTTTTTTTTTTTTTTTTTTTTTGGAAAGGAACGCGGAACTTGCATATCAAGTGGATAGACCAATGCATTGGCTAGAACTGCACCAGTCGCGCCAGCGGCAGCTTTACCCCAAGGCGACATTTCTGTAGGCTTTGGTAGAGACGCCATAGTGTTGAATTAAACGGTAAAGAATGATCGCGAAAGAATGTAATAGGTCGTAAGGGAAAGATTAAAAAAAAATAAAAATAAAAAAAGAGATCTACAGGCTAGCTAGGCGAGACTGGAAGAATGCGGAATAGATGAATGGCGCAAAAATCTAAGCGGTTCAAGCACCAAAGCAAAGCGATGTTATCGAGGATTTACGTCGCGTTTCTTTTTGAGGTCTGGGAAATATAGCGACGCCGTGTTCGGCAAGCAGTATCTATCGTTATGAAGTGGTGTAAAAAAGATAAAAAAAGAAAAAAAAAGAAAAAAAAGAAAAGAGTGAAATTAAAGTCGGCATATCAAGACGAAGTTGAGTGAAACTTTGCGACAAATCTTAGTCGTTCGTACTGCCGACAGCGGTCTTTGGATTTGCTAGGATGTACCTCGGCTGGCCTAGGATGCATCTATTGCGACGGCTAACTTACGGCAGTGGGTAATGAATGATTATTACGTGAGAATGCAATCAATCTGATACATAAAAAGCTCAACTCGACGGTTGCTAGGGTCCAATAGTCTAGGGTTTATGGTCTAGGGTCTAAGGTCTAGGCTTCGGCCAACCCCAATTGACACCAGATATAGGCTTAGCTAGTGTTATGCATTTGCCGAAGTTTGGAGCTTTTAAGAGCTGAATGTGGAGTCTACTACTACTATGTATGGAGTTACAACGAGCTAGAGCTTGCTTTAGTGCTCTTAGTTGTATGCATACTAATAGATAGAAACCAAAAAGTGCCAACAATCCAAGCCAAGAACTAAGATTGCCGGCTGTTTGGCTTTCCAGTCTTTCTTGGCAATGGTGTTGATACGTCATTCATTTCACATCGTGTCTATGACTAGCTCCATTGTCTTCGAGTCTTATCACCATGTCTTCTGGGCAGCAGGCAAAGGTACATATATTCCATACTAATATTAACATCCGCCAACTTACGTTGTCTTCACTTTGACTGACCTTGTGTGTGATTTTAATCCCCCAAAGACATACGAGGCCCTGGCGCTACATAGCTCCGGAGCCAGAGCTCTTCAATATGCGACAACTTCAGCCGAGCTCTACCTTAAAGCTGCCTCTGAAGCATCTTCTGCCTCCGAGAAGACGAGCCATAGACTTAGGTGTCGTGAGATGCTATCTTTAGCCGAAAGACTAAAAGCAAACACCCTCAAGGAATCGTCGGTTGACTCACTATCTATGCCGACGGTACCAAAAACTGCAATATCTGCCTCTTCGCGGCAACTGTCTTCACGAGAACGGGCGATTCTTACGCTCTCTTCTAAGCTTTACGGCGCTGAGTACCCGCCGTGGGAGTCGGATCCGGATATAGCTGAATTTGAGCTAGTCGATGGCTTGCCATATAGGTAGGTACATTATTCGTTGAGCTTGGGATATTGTCCTGTAAAAACCATACACATGCTGACGTCATATACAGAGATGAGCATCCATTCTCGCTCTCTCCGCTGCAATTAGAAAATATGAGTGGTTGGAAGAGACCCTCAGAAATTAGCAGTCAGAAACTTGGCCCTGATCGAAGTAGTATCTGCATGAAAGTAGACACCTCTGTGGACCTAGCACAGGATATTACCACAGACTGCTCTGTAGTAGCTAGTTTGTGTTCTGCTCTTCGCAATATGAATTCCCGAAAGACCTCTGTATGCAATTCAACTCTGCAAACTGACGAGCCTCGTACTAATCAAACTTAGATACTGCAAGGCATGATGTTTCCCTTCAACTCCGACCTTAAGGTTCCTGTCGTATCGAAAAACGGGAAATACATGTTTCGCTTTCACTTCAACGGATGTGCTCGTTGTGTAGTGATAGATGATCGGTTGCCGTTTACCGAGTCGGACAGAACCTTGTATGTCATGGATCTAGCAAACCCAACCTCGATCTGGCCTGCGCTTATCGAAAAAGCATACCTCAAAGTTCGAGGAGGATACGATTTTCCTGGCAGTAACTCGTGCACAGATCTTTGGATCTTGACAGGATGGATACCGGAGCAGATATTCCTACAAAAGTAAGTGTAATCACGTACCACTAATTGACGTGGACATATATCATTAACTGATTCTAATCTAGAGAAGATCTCGATCTTGATGCCATCTGGGAAACAATCATGGCTGGATTCGAGACAAGAACTGTCATAATGACTCTCGGAACTGGCCGAATATCCAAGTCAGAAGAAAAGGCTCTTGGCCTAGTTGCCGAGCATGACTACGGAGTCTTGCAACTTGAAAAGCTCAATGGCTCGCGAAAGCTCCTAGTCAAGAATCCGTGGTCCGTCGGCCCTACCTGGTCTCACGTGATAAACAACGACGTCGAGAAAGCATCTCAAGCCCGTTCATTCTGGGTGACACTAGAAGACATGATCCAAAACTTCGAGTCCATGTATCTGAACTGGAGTCCGTCATTGTTCAAGTACAGACAAGACCACCATTTCCCGTGGAACGTCGTCCCTGATAAGAATATGTCTGATACTGTGGTAAAGAACCCGCAGTATCGTATCTCGTCTACGAGACGCACGTCTGCCTGGATACTACTCGCACGCCATCACCGAGATGAAGAGCTCCACTTGGCCCGTGAACGGAGTTCGTCGAGGGGCGATAGTAGTCTTGGTTACATGAGTCTGGTAGCCGTAGAAGATGGTAACAAACTACTAAAACTTCCCACCATCGGAACAGATGGCGACTTTGTCGATTCTCACCAAACCCTGACCAAATTAGTCATGGAGCCAGGCAAAAACTACACCGTGGTTCCCTTACACGATAGACTTCCGCTGAAGTCGTATTATTTCACAGCATCGTTCTTCACCATGTCACCAATCGAAGTCTCGCCCGCTCCAGACCGACGAGCCTTTTGGTGTCAACGAGACACGGCTTGGGGTCGTCGCACAGCCGGTGGAAACTCATCCTTTCCTAGCTACAGCATCAACCCACAATACCAATTCACCATCTCACGACCAACACGACTGTCTATGTTGTTGACATCAGATGCCGACGATGTCCCTCTTCACATGGATCTCGTATGGACGAAACCCGGCGAACGAGTCCAGTTTCCACTGCCTCGAAAGATAGTCGTTGCAGATTCTCGCGAGTATGTTCGCCACTCGACAGTCATGGACGAAATTGCAGTCGATGTTGGGACATATACCGTCGTCTGCTCAAGTTTCCAGCCAAATCAATACGCAGATTTCTCTCTATTGGTCGGTAGTGACGTTGAAATCGAACTCACTACCGTACCTGTATCCAACGCCGGAAAACTACCTGTTAGCCTACCACAGTTGGTCTTTACCGAAGGCACGAGCTTTGCTCGTCTGAGTATCTCTAGTCAACGACTATGTCGAGCTAATGCTACCATGCACTTGATTGCAGACGCTTACAAATCATCATCCATGTCTTCGTTAAAGTTATCCATCGTCTACGGCTCTGGCCCATCGGCTATCGAAACAGCGGTGACCGGGAACGGTCAGTTCGAAGAGCCGAAAACTCCACTGTCGACGGGCGATTTCGATATCGAGCCGGACCAGATTGCGAAATATGGAATGTGGGTGGTGGTGGAAAGACTAGGTGGAAGATTTACCCAGGAAGCAGTCCAAGTGGAGCTATTCAGTGATATGTATTTAGGGTTAGGCACTTGGGAACTATTGAGTTGAGAGAGTTCCTTCGATATATTATATATAGATATAGTAGTAGTAAGTAAAAGGATGGAATTTCACATAGATAGCATATATGGTCAATAAGAGGATCCCGATACCGTATACTTCGTTTTATCTTTTTCTAGAATTTCACGCGGCATGTGATTGAGAAGATAAATCATGTCTTGAATGTTGAAATGCGAAAAAAAAGCACAGAAACAATGGTATCTTTATAGGTCGTGAAGTCATCTAAAATATACATATGGATACAAAAAAAAATCAAGAGTTACAAGATTACGGACCGGTTCGTCTCCGGCGACCCTTTTTATTACCATCGGGTCTTTGTGAAAGGACTTCCCTTAATGCGGGATCATCCATGCTCTTTTCGCCATGTCTTGTGCGAACATGTCTATATGGGATATATATGATGTTAGTGATCAACCCATGTATATTGTTGAAGATGACAGATATTGGTGGTAGACTAACCTTTGTAAGTTGTCAGGACGGGGATATTTTCTGTTCTGATCTGGGCAGAAGGGACACACATAGCGTGGTGACATGTGAATATGGCTATGGCGCACCATCTCGTTCTTCCGCTTGAAGCCTTCGCCTCCTTCGGCTCTGGGGCATCCAGAGAATGGGCAGTAGTGTGGCCGAGAAGACGAGTGAACATTCATATGAGAGTTGAGGAGGTATTGGGTAGAAAACGGCTGTGTTTTGCAGCCTTCGTGGGGGCAGCGGAAGTCTGTTTGTTTGCTCGATGATGATCCGGAATGTGGTGGACTAGTAAGTCTCATTCTTTTGTGCACATCTAGAGCTAAGAGCATAGCAGTGCTGTCAGATGCTCGAGGGTCGTGGGTATATGACGGATTAGATGAGCTTAGTTGGTAAGCTGAATTAAATGGTACAGAGAGATTATGGGGACTGGTTCCGTATAGAGATGGAGACGTCGCCGAGACGCTATGCTCTGTGATGGAGCCGCGTGGACGGTTTGATGACACGTGAGGCCGAGTGTAGTTGTCACCGAAGATTGTATGAATAGAAGGTAAAGAAGGACCAGAACGGCGCGCTGGGTGTGAAGAGTGGATTGGGAGGCTGTGCGGTGATGAAAAAGAGTTACGGTGTGGGCTTAGACTATCACTGGGCACTGAGTGTTGTCTAGAGTTATTATAGGACTTGGGCGGTATGGGAACCGGGGCCGTCCCAGAAAGTGATGTTGTCCGGATATATGGCGGCACATCGTGACCGTAGGCACTACTAGAGTGAGAGACATGATCTCTATAAGACGAGTAAGATGAGCCTGCGGGAACGGCCGAGGCAGACATTGCTTGGATGGCCATGTTTTGCAAGTTTTGTCTGGGAGAAGAGGCCGAGTTTGTTGAAATAGCGTCAGACTCGACGGAACTCAACCGTCTCCGGTCGCTCGTGCTAGGAGAAACGGCACGGTCGTATGGCGTAGACGGGGCTTCACTCGGATCGTAGCCGTCAAAGGCGTGATAGAGCAGAGGCTTATCGGCCAGAGAACTTAACGGGTGGGAGTACTGAGAGTTGCTGCTGTTGTTCGAGGTGTGTGACCGGACTCTATATAAGTCGGAGGACGAAGAACAAAGATCGGGGCTCCTGCGAGCAAGCGGTGTGTCGTTGTCAGAGCCAGTACGGCTGATATTGAGAGATCCTGTTGGTGATGATCGGGTACTAGTGTAGGAAGTAGTCATGGCGAGACAGGATGTTGGCTTCGAGATAGCCGGCGATGGGGACGGGATATTTATGAAGACGAGGATGGAGGATGAGCCCAAGAAGAGAAGAGTCTTGGAAAGGAGGCGAGACACTTCTCAGTCAGAATGGAGAAGAGTGAGTGAGTGTCGATGAGGTGAGATATAAGAGTCTACTCCGAAGACAAGTTGGAGAACGCTGGTCATGAGACGGGACGGGGGGGATAGTGTGTTATTGGGATGATCCCCCGAAGAAAGAAAAGAGGTAGGTAGTCTTAGTGGCGGGAGAATAAGAGGAAGGTTGCGCTAAGCTTGCTTGTTTTTTTTTCGTCTTCTTTTATTAGCCTCTAGGGCCAGGCCAACCGAGGTCAGACAACAACGGTGCCCTGGGGGAAGAATGGAAATCTGGGGCAGAAGTGAGAAGTGAGTCCGTTGCAATGGTTGCTAAAGATGGACGGAGCACAGCTCGGGGTGTGATCAAACTGTTTTGGAGGCCAGAAACTAGAAAATGCAGTACAAGAGCCTTGTTTACACTTGACCAAAGCGGGCCAAGCCAAGCCCGGGTAGAATGACGGACTAGGAGAAGATCAAAGATAGAGCTAGTCTAGACGTCGGTTCTTGGAGTGACAAGCCAGACCGAGAGGATGAGGCTAAGGACTGTTATAGTGGGAGATAGACAAAGAGGCTGCAAACGTGCTGTCTAGTGTTCTCCGCAGATCAACCGGCCGGCCAATTATAGCGAACTTTGGGTCGTTTGAGGTTCTGCTCTGAGGATTGCGGCGAAATATCACAAGACGTCACGTTGCTGGGCAGACTAAGCTAAGCCAAGCAAGACAGAATAAGACAACCCTGAAGAAGCTAGTAATAGCAATAGAGCAATGGCGACGATCTCAAGTGGGATAATGGGCGAGATAAAACAAAGAACAGGCTTGGAGCAGACTAGCGAGGACTAGTAGTCTGACGTGATGTTGAGATCAGGTCATGAGAGGCCCGGCAACTGTGATAGTGAAGGGAAGGATAGGTGAGACGGAGAAGAGCAAAGTCTGTGAGTATCTTGGTGGTACTAATAATAGTAGTAGTAATAGTAGTAGTAGTAGTAGTAATAGTAGTAGTAGCAATAGTAATGATACGATAGTTGAAGAGGTGGCAATAAACAATGGAAGATCAGAAGAGAACTCTAATAGTAGCAGCAGTAGTAGCAGCAACAAAAGCAGATGCAATGTAGCTGCGGAAACAGGCGTTCTTATGCATATCAGAGAATCAGGGAATCAGGGAATCAGGGAGATGAAGGAAAAGATGAAGAAGACAGAGAAAATCCGGGGCATCGTTGATGGAGAAATGGAGAAATGAGAATAAATAAGAAAGGCAGATCAATCAGTTTAGACTAACTAGTTAAGTCTGGGGAAATAAAAAATAAAAATATAAAATAAAAATAAAATAAAAAAATAAAATAAAAATATAAATAATAAATATTATTAATGCCAGAATGGAACTGCTACAGAAGCAGGGAAGGCGCAAATTGTAACAGGAAGGATGGGGAGAACGGAGACCATAGAGATGGAAAGAGCGAATTAGGGATGCACTGTTTGTCTTTCTTTCTTTCTTTATTTATTTTTATTTTTTTATTTTTGCTCTTGCACTTTTTACACGATGTAATGGCAGCTTCCCTTCCTGCCCCATGATGGATGCAGTTGCAATTCTGGGGTAGACTAGAACTAGAACAGGCAATAGACCCAGCATGCCTGCCTTTCCTTTCCGCTTAGCGACTTCCCTTCCTTGTCTTTTTTTCTCTCTCTTCTTTTTTTTCCCCCCGCCTATATAATCAACTCGTGTAGCAGCAATGTGACCAGAAAATAAAATAAAAGAAAGAGACCAAACGAGCATTAGCTATACTAGGAGTGGTGTGAGCGCAGTGTGATGTGAATGCTATGATGAACGGGAATAGCTATGATTCCTACAAACCCAAAAAGGTCTTCCGTCCTTCCCTAAGTCTTTCTTTACCGATCACGGTCCAGGATATCCGGTTCTTTTCTTTTTACCAGCGTGACGACAAGATTGATTATCTCTACAGATATATTGTCCTCTTATTTTTTTTTTTTTCAAGTTCCAGAAAAATCGATTCAAATCTGCCGTGATGATCCGCTTAAAAGAAGCCGCCGTCGGTGAGCTATATTTTTTTTTAAAAAATAACCTCTTTTGTAATTAGCCGGCCGCTAAAGACTCTTATGCACCTGTAAGAAATAATTTATTATGACTTTATTATGACTTAGTTGTAGATACATGTAGATCGTACGCAGGATCTGTGAAAGTTTAATCTCGTTCAAGAAGTCAAAACTAGAGACCAAGCAGGTAACTGAAGCCATGTCATACTCTACTACTCTACCTATAAGGACAATCAAGATACAACTTGACTTGTCAGGCTTCCTCGAGTCGACAAAGAAGAAAAAGAAAAGAAAAAAAAATCCAGAACGTGTATCGGGCCAGCTGTTTCGCTCCAAAGACTTTGCTCCAAGTCAAGTCGAGCCAAGCCAAGACAAGACAAGACAAGACAAGACAAGACAAGACAAGACAAGACAAGACAATACAATACAAGACAAGCTATGTACAAGTACAAGCCGGTGGAAGGAATACTAAGCTTGACGCATTTAATGTTCAATGACGGAGAGGGCTCTTCTTCAAGGCTATTTTTCTATGCAGCTGTTCGGAAACTAAGCGGTAAATACGGGGGAGGGGGGTGCAGAAGACAGCATCAGTGGTAATATAAGCATATCTGTATATGTATATGTATATGCATGAAAGTAAGGACACATACAGACAAAGCACAGTTTATATCTAGTGTATACAGATAGATAGACATAGATACACATACACATACTCTACATGAACCAGGACACTCCGCCAACGACTCCAACCCGTCGATTATCACATTTTTCACACATGCTTGAGGGATGCTTCTCCGGTCTATAGCAGAGACATGCAGCCAGTAATCGGCATTTGAGGTAGTCAAAGTTGAGGTAATCAAAGTTGAGGTAAGCTAAGCGGTGAGGTTATGGTGGTCAGTGTTTCCACTTCATTTTAGGAAGCCAATGTCTGCGTACAGAGATATGTTGACAGCGTTATATGTCGTACCATATATAATCCAGCTTGATACAATAGTCTGTGATTTCAAAGCAACCATAGCCTTTATTCTTTCTTTCTTCCTTTGTCTAGCTTGCGCCTTTTTTTCCTTTTTTCTTTCTTCTTTCTTTTGTTTCGTCTTCGTTGTTTTCCCTTCGTCTTCTTTTGTAGTGGTTTCCCTTCCCAATGGCTTTGTTTTCTCTGGGGTAGGCAGGGATTTTAGGCGGGCTCCCAAATTCGGTACGACGTACCCCGTAAATACCCCATACTACAGCCTGAGTGGACATGAATTATGGGGTAAGGTAAGGTAAGCCGCCAAGGGAGGAAGAAAAAAAAATAAAAGAAAATAAAAAAATAAAAATAAAGATAGTTATTCTGACATCTACACAGATCTGGGGGTGCCTTCTGCTTCTCCGATTTCGCGCAGTTATTGGTTAGACTGTTGTTCCCTCCCCAGTTTTACGAACATGCATTCACACCTTGTTGTTCTCTTGTTCTTTTATTATTATTATTTTCTGAGAATTTTCCCCTTCTTTCTCCCATCATCACATTCACATTCCCAGTTGGCCCCAGTCAGACCAGAAATGAGAAAACAGTTCATTTACATGCCAGGATTGCAGTAGGGTGGAGGGACTCCATTTTGAATGGGTCATGATGCTACTATTCTATGTACTATTCGAATCGAGCCCTTTTAGCCACTCCACTTCTGAATAGAAGAAGAATATTAAAAAAAAGGAAAGGAAAGGAAAAGATGAGATGGGCTATGCAGGAGAAAGGAAG
>RHLR01000828.1:0-13164 GCA_009806335.1 Davidsoniella australis
TCTACTTTCTCCTTCATTTTTTTGTGAATAACTGCTACGATACGAGCGGATGGCTGGGCTAAAGGAATAGCGGCGTCTCGGAGATTATTCCGCATATTAGTAGCTGGAGATGATCTTGTGCGATATGGCATCCCTGCGCCGACCTCGGTGCCAATGGGGGGTGCTGCCAGTTCTTTGCCCGACCAGGCTTCTCCAGCACTTCTTCCCGCAACACCCCGCTACGAAGAGACCGCATTTTACAGAGCCGAGCTGGAAAACGCAAAGCGTGAGAACGAAAGCTTGAAGCGCCGCATCAGAGAACTCGAGCGAGCTGTTCGCGATAGACGCCCCAGTGAAGTTGGCAGACAGCGCAGTGAGAGTGTCAGTACAACTGCCAGTATGAACCCTACAGTTGGCAGCGGAGCTGGGATTGCTCCGCCGAGAGATGCTAGCCACGCTATAGTTACACACTCTACTCCGGCGATTTCTATCCCAGTAGCCATCGTCACCAATTCAACTACAGCTCCTTCTACGGCAGTCACATCCCCTGCAGCCACCTCTACACAACCTCCGACGCCTTCTAGGTCTGAACCCGAGCGCCAAGTCAGCACAAGCGGTAGCATTGCAGTCGGCGTACCCGAAGAAGAGCTCAAGGTTGGTGAAAGCGCAATGAACTCGGGCCTTTCTCCTACTATGCCCACTACTTCAACGGAGTGGACATCTTAATTCTCTTTCATTTTCTTATCTTCTTAAATAACTTGACAAAGAAAAACATGGGTTTCTGGTAAGCAATACCAATAAGCTGGTATGGATTTCTTTTTTAGTTGATAGTGTTTTTTTTCTTCTTTTCTTTTCCTACTCATTCATTTCTTCTTCAAAAAAACGTAAACGTGCTATTGAGAAAGATTTAGGGTCATCAATCAGCTAAAAATTGTAAAGACAAACGCTCAGGATCACGGGACTTTAAGGCGGCTAGGTTTTTTTTTTATCTTTTCTTTTTTTCATCCAAACTCATGTAGTTTTTAGTTATTTATTTCCTTTTCTCTCTCCTCTCAATTGTCAAATTATTAGCGAAAAAGCCACTCGTTAAATTCGTTAAATGGGTCGCATAACCTCGTACCAAGAACAAACCTGATTTTTTGTTTTCTTTTTGCCTTACATCCTATTTCTTCTGTTTATTAGCAATACAAATAAATATTGATCTCATTTCACTTGATATTGCTTTAGTTGGAGGAAATGCATCTTTTTTATTAGATTGATCGAGGTATCACTTACGCACTTCATTCTTTTGTCCGCTTTGGATCTAGAGAGTACGTGAACAAGATAGTGTCTAACAAGTTCGTAATAAGACGATCATGATTTGCGAAGTAAAATAAAGAACAAAAACAAGTTGTGGAATACCTCTCTCCACTAAATGCCTAAAAGTAAAAAAATAAAAATAAAAACCCCCCAAAAAAGAATATCGTCGTAATCATAAATCAAGAACAATGTGGTAGCGGATCTCATAAACAAAATCAAAAAGGCAGTGTTTGTTCGATTTTATCCGTCAATAAATAGAAAGACAACAAAAACAAGGACATATTACACCAGGCCATTTACGCCGTGGGGGCAGGCTTAGCGTCGACGGGAGCAGCCGTAGTAGCTGGCACAAACTCGGGAGCAGCAGCGATAGCAGCGGGAGCAGGAGTTGCCATGTTAGTAGGCGTCTGCGGCGACAGCGGCGCGGAGCCTGAGGGCACACCAGCTGCGTCGGTGCCCGAGTTAGCCTTTTGCCTTCCAAACACCTTCTCCAGACCAGCAGCCTTATAGGCACTACCACCAGCCTGCTCCTTCTTCAGATCAGCTAGGCGGCGAGCCTCGGTGTGAATGTCCTGAGCTTGCTTAGATCCTTCCTCGTAGAAGCGGGCAATCTTCTTGCCGGTAGGGGTGCCGACAGCCTTCTCAAAGTAAGAGTTGATGCCGAACAATAGGCCCTTGCCGCGGGTGCTGATGCCGTAGGTGGTGTCAGTAGCACGGGCACGGTCGGTGGCCTTGTACTTGGAGTCGAGGGACTGTATTGTGGTGAAGAAGCGATGGGAAACGTTGTGGGTCTTGTCGAGCTCGATGGCGTGTTCGAGGGCAACGTCACCGATCACGTAGCCGTGAGCGAGATACTCAGCCAGGATGCGAGCGCGGGGCTTTTCCTCTTGTGTGATTTCGTCGCCGTCGCGCTCAAGCGGGGTGGCGTCAGTGTGCTCGTCGAGGTTGGCAGAGCCAGTGACGGTGATCTTGGATGAGCCGAGCTGGGTGCTGTTGAGCAGTAGGGCGGTCTTCATGGCAGTGTCCTTCTCGAAAGTGACGGTAGCCTTCTTCTTCTTCTCGTCGGCGGCGTCGGCCTCGATGGTTAGGTTGCTGATCTTGCCACTATGAGATTGGTTAGCATGACGAAATGCATGATACAACTGGTGATAGTAGGGTACATACCAGAAGCTAAAGAAATCTCTAATTTCCTTGTCATCGGTGGCGGCAGCGATGTCAGTAACGTAAATAACGTTGGCCATGGTTGTATTTGGTTGGTTTTGGTGTTAAATATATGGATTATTAAAGTAAAAGCGTATGTAGATACAAGATATGGAAGAGAGAGGAAGTAAAAAATTAGAATTGGAAATATTGGGCAGCAGATGGGAGGGGAATCTCTTGAGCCTTTATAGCAGTTACGATTTCCGGTCATTCGGGGCTTGGCTGGTACCTGACTGGCTGACACAATGAAGCTAATAGCTACTGCCGTTTTTGGTGAGCGGGCGTTCCTTCCATCCTGGAGGGGAGGTGAGCTATTTCCTTACTTTCTTGTTCTTCTTCAAATTCCCTTTTTAAGCACTGCTTCCGGAAACGATTGTTTTCTATTGAATTCTATTAACTACGGCAAGAACGGCAAACGGCCTCTTAGATTGTTTTCTATACGTATTATTTGCTTGTTAAGGCTTGGGCCACCAGAACGCGCGTATTTGGTGTATATTTTGCTCTCATGGTGGGATGGGCCCCGCAACAAAGGCAGCTGAGGGTTTAGTACCATTACATACAAGTTCTATAGCGTCTAGTTGTGGAAGCTGAAGCCTTACTAGCTCTATCCATAGCTTGTCCTGAGTTGTTCGTAAACCGATGGAGTTTTCTGAGTCCTGATAAGGGGATGGTATCACATTTTTATGCAGCATCATGAAATCGATGCATTGGTTCCTAGTGGTTCTGCATCATGCAGTACAGTACATTCACGTTCTTCAAGCTACACTACATGTATGTAAGTGAGGGGTCAAAACAGAAACGAACTGCTTGATAATTGTTGCCTGCAGACCACATTGGATGTCATTATGTCATTATGTGGCTGTGGATATGTGGGTAGACGTGTGGCTGGGTAAATATGTGGCGCCGGATCAGATTAGGCGCCCGTTTAGCAAAGTCTTTGATGGTTGCACGGGCTGCCTCCCAAGATATGTAGAGAGAAAGACGAAAGAAACAGTATTTCTTCTGCTGTTCTCATATTCTTGTGACCAATCTTTTCTTAGTGTTGACGAACGAACCCACAAAATAGTTTGAAATAAACATGTGACATAATGTTTAATATACCGCTGCCTTCTTCTTCGTGCCGGATGCAGGTTTTGTTGTAATTGTAACACATCGCGAATCACAAAGCCACATAGAACAAGAACACTCAATATCAAGGTGGTAATGAAGGAGAGAGAACATGATTAAGAATTAACGAGCTAGCTCTACCGTACAAGACAGAACCACTCCAAACTAAATGCACTTTTTTGATATTACGGTTTGGTGACGCTTAAGGCGCTCACGCCACTCGTATAAGGGACAAAGGAAGAAAAGACTTTGATGATGGTAGCCAACAAAACAAAACAAACATAACTTCACTATAACCGTGGAATGTTCCAACAAACGCCGTGGTTTCCAATAGGAAATCCAGAAAACAAAGCTCAACAAAGCGAAAAGGCAAGAAGGACAAAGGAAGGTGGAAGACATAATCCATGTTGAACCCAAAACAATCCCTAGTTCGTCAGAGCGTCCTTCTTATCTCGACAACAATATTCTGATCTTCTGGGTTAGGCTTTGCTCCGCCTGGATTCAAGTCAAGTGGGCTTGACATGTGGCTGGCAGACGAACGAACCTGAGCAAGCCACCCAAAGATAGAGCCTAGAGCCGCTTAGAGATAGATAATCCAGAACCAAGAGAAATAAGAGAAATGCTAAGAGAATAAAGATGTCTGACCAAAGCCTGCCATGTATGCAGAATGAAGGAAAAAAGGCAGCGGCGATCACTAGCAAGGGTAACTAACCCCCCTAAGACGATTAGGTCCGTGGGCATTTATTTAGTAGACAGGATAGACTGGTATACAGTGTAACTGTAGTGCGCGCTGCAGAATTTCTATAAAGGACTCTCGCATGAATGCCAGCCAAGCAATAAAATTGGCTATATGCAGGACAAAAGGGAATCAATAATAAAAATTAAGGAAAAACAAACAATAGAGAATTCGTGGGGTATCATGGCGCTTGTGCAATAACAAAGGGAAGAGAAACACGGAAGGGAAATGAAACAAAGAGAATGATAAATAATGAAGAAGGAGGCCATAAAACCGAGGGCGCAGATTATAGTATAGTCGTAGCAATGTTGTAAGACAGAAGAAAGATGGTAAGGTAACGATAAGCAGAGGCAGAGGCAGATACAGCTTCATAAAGGCGTCGTTGAGATCGTCAAAGGCATAAGGTGCCACCGAGAAGACAGGCCTTTTACTAGCAAAAGTAGTAGCAGGTGGCATCGTCTCCGGTGATCTAATGAGCACTGTTGACCGTAAGACCAGAAGTCTTGACAAAGCGCTGCGCGAGTCTCGACATGGCAACGCCGACGACCATGAGCGTCTCGATGCCCAAAAGGCCGATCCAGAGGCTGTTAAGGATCTTGTCCTCCGAGTCGAACATGGAGTAGTCGAGCTTAAAGCTATCGATGTTGAAGGCTGAGTGAAGCGAGTCCATTCTCAGGGAGTTGAAGGTCTCCATGGTGAAGGCATCCATGTTGACGTATAAGTATGGTATGTATACAACAGCAAGAGGGACGAGAGAGGCTGTTGGTGTCACGATGAGATGCTGTAGAGATCTAAGAGGGACGACGAGAAGAGGGATGGAGTGATATCACGAGAAGAAGTACTAGAGATAGAATAAGTCACGAGCCAGAAGGAAGAAACGAGGCACAAGATAGGTGATAATATATGTGTATGTAGAATGATATAAAGATATCTGAATCAAGTACTGAACAAGACTAATCCAGAAAAGAAAGCAGAAGACAAGACAGATCAAGCAGCGGAAATCGTCGAGAGTTTATAACAATTAAGCAAGGAAGCGAAGGCCAAGAAGGAAGAAGCGGAGTTGCAAGGTTTTTAGTGAATTTATTTGAAAAGTAAAAGAAAATAATTAAAAGGCTTTAGACGAGCATGGGTTTTAACAATTAGTTTTAGTTTAAAAAAAATTACAGAAAAAAAAGAATCCCATGGGAAGAGCAAGGACCAGACGTTTTCCGTACAAAGGAGACACCAAGATTCAAAAAGAAAAGACGATGGATGCTATAGAGTCATATAGTAAGCTATTTCCGAGAGACAGAGAAACAAATAGAAAAACATCTCCTGTGCGCGTGGTCCAGTGCATGCAGAGTAAGTAGAGCCAGTAGTAGGGAGGATCAAGGAATTCATATATAATATATAATATACAACTAGTTAGTTGTACACGATAGACCAGAAAGAAGGACAGACACCAAGGGAAAAAAAACATTGAGGGGGATTATATAAAGCGTAGCATCTGCCGCTCCATCTACTAACTACTCTGAGTGTTAGTCTTCTTAGTAGCAAAAATAAAGGATTAGCATGAAGCTCTACGTAGCACATTGCAAGGATGTGTTAAGTGAGAAGTGAGGGGGGAAAGATGGAAAAAAAAAGAGAGTCAACGGGCCCTTCCAGGGCTCCGGTTGGGCTTGCGTAAGTCTATTAAGTCTATCCTGTGATAACGAACCCGACTAGAGATATATTGCATTGTATATGGAATGCCGACCCCATTGAAAGGCGTATGAATATGTCTATGTGTATGTTTGTACATGCATACAAATGCAGACGAGGCACGCTGCATATAGAACAGAACGTCATGTCAGGATATTCCGTAAGGATGTCATGTACGGGCTTGTATGTGTAGAGACACTTCTTCTAAGCGAAGGGCCAGTTTTCTACTACGGACAAGACCTCTATCAGTATTGGCAGACGTATCGTCATGGCCTAGTACATATAGTACATAAGCGACGAAAAGCTACCGGATCCTCAATATCAGGTTTGCTATGTTGCTAGTCTTTTGGGAGAAGATACACAAGACGACAATGAACAAGAAAAGATTTCTCCAAGCATATCTAGTCAGGAGAAATAATTGCCCGGCCTTCAGTCCTAAGACATGGATGGCACTATGGCACTAGAAAAATCATCACCAGTATTGGCGCGTTCTATCTATAACTAAGAAATACACATCTATCATACATATGATGTATTTGACTATTATTCTTAGCTACACCCTTTATATATCTAATCTAGCCTTTCTAACTAGCGGTGTAAAGCAAGGACATGCACGATATTTCAATGTGATTCGGAACCAGAACGTATCCGCCGTGCAACAATGACTTGTCACTCTAAGTCTCGTTTACCGAAATCTTACTGGCTGCTCAGATTTAAACGACAACTGTATCTACATGTAGAGTTGCTAGCAGAAATTTTGCTAACAATAAAGAAGAACACTCTGATTATAGCTAGCTAAGATTTGCATGATTATGGCATTTTTTGGGGGTTTTTACGCACAGACTCTGTAAAAACGACAATTTGTGTATAGCAGAGGCGGCAAAGAAATAAAAAAAATTAGCATACAACTTGCAGCGTAATAATAGAATAGCCAACATAAAAAAGACAAGGATCGCTGAATCTGCACCTTTATTTATTTTTCCTTCCAATATTTAGTCACAACTGACATCAGCTCTTGCAGCTAGCTAACCTACCTCGCATCTGCATTGCATTAGTTTAAGAATTGTTGGCTATCCGCTTGCCACACACCACCAACTCCGCTTAACAACAATAGAGTCTTGTTGTAATCCATTTTAGTTTCTTTTTTTCTTTCCTCCAACCAAGGCTAGAGCCGAAAGAGTGGAAAGAAGGTCTGGTGATGGCTGGCCTACAAATAGACGAATACAACTATACAACTATACATATATCTACTATACAACTATACAACTATACAACTATACAACTATACAACTATACAACTATACAACTATACAACTATACAACTATACAACTATACAACTATACAACTATACAACTATACAACTATACAACTATACAACTATACAAACTATACAACTATACAACTATACAACTATACAACTATACAACTATACAACTATACAACTATACAACTATACAACTATACAACTATACAACTATACAACTATACAACTATACAACTATACAACTATACATATATCTATAGTTGTATGTATGTATCATCTCATCGTCTCTAATTGCTAACTAACTACCCTGGCTATGTTTGAATCTTCTTCTGGGCATTCTCTTCCTTTGCCTGTTAGACGAAGGAAAAGGACAAGAATCACGGGATTCTCACCAATATTCGGCCTCTCTCTTCTCATTCCCATGGCTGCCCGATCACGCAACCAAGGATCGATCGACTAACTACAACAGTTGCGCTTTTCTTTCGTTCTATTGTTTGGTTAATTTTTTTCCATGTTGGTTTGATTTCCATGCTGCCTTTTTTTGACAACTCAGAGGTAGCTTCTTCTCTTCCATCAGGCTTTTTTCTCACTTTGGTTTTTTCATTAACGTAGTAGTCAAAAAAAAAAGAGAGAGGGGAGAAGGTCTAAGCGTAAAATAGTAATGCTTTTCAAAGCTTCCGGGAACCAACTCACTTCCTAAAAGTCGTAAGCCCCTCTCTCGATTCCTATTTTATAAATCCTTCTTAAGAGCCTAAAAGCCTGTTCTATTGTGTATCTTATCATCAGGGATAGTAATGCTATCGAAACAGAATACAACGGAACTACATATATCTCTTTAATATACATATACATATACACATATACTACTCACTATTTACCTTTCACCAAATCAGCACAATATCGGCGTTGTCTAACGAGGGCGTTGCTTTCAGTCCGATATTACACAGATTTAAACTCGGAAGTTTGGGTTGGTTAGCTGTCTATAATACACATCACATAGTACTACATAAGAATCACTGGCAGTATTACAGGTAGTAGTAGTAGTAGTAGTAATAGTAGTAGTAGTACCAGCCTCAATACCCTCCTCCCATTTGTTCTGGTATGAGAAGCGGTGAAGCTGGACCAAACTTTGTAGTATACGCATCCACCCAGCAAGGTTGTGGCCCTATGCGATATTTTACTGGTTAAATAAGTACATGTTTACTTACATAATCACATAGGATGAACATTTTTCTTTCAATAATAATATCTATTCTATGTGTAGACAGTGGCCAGTTTCCCTAGATACACCATTATGTTGGGTATACGAGTGCTTGAAAAAAGAAAAAAGAAAAATTAATAAAAAAAAAGAAAAAAAGAAAAAAGAAAAAAAGGCTAATAGGGTTACCTACCCCAACGTCGGTAATTAATAACCCTATTTAATAAGCACAGACAAGTCGCTAATTTTCAACTGTCAAGTTCCACAAACAATGAATAAAAATGGAAGCTAAGACACTAAAAAGAGAACAATAAGTTTTATTATTAGCATTTTAACAAGCACTGACAGCAACAAGGAACAGATATTTCTCTCAATTTCGTGAAGATTCTATCAATATAACTCGAGCCAATTTATTAGCATCTAAGCTCCATTAGCCGTTGATATTACCTATATTACCTTCCACATATTAATAGCTGACGAAACCAATGGAAACTTCGCACCGCACTGACCAGACATCAATAGTTCGTAGTGTGATTATTTTTATTTTATTTTTTAAAAAAAAGTACAAGTCACATATTTTAGTCATGAAAAATGCAAATAATAGTCTTGTGAATCAATCAAGTCAGGCACCATGTTATATTCTCGGGCCTCGAGTATATCTAAGCCATAGAAATATACACGTCAAGTACAGTACAAATAGTCAATGAAGAACTGCACAATGATGAAAGTAATACATCAAAAAGTGAACCCCGGAAAATCATTAAAAAAAGAGCAATAGAAGAAAAACAAAAGGGCAAGCCGAAGCAGTCGAACCTGATTGTAAATGACGATCACAGCCCAAAGTCCCTATTATTCTGGGTTATCTTCTCCATCAATCCACCAACTTATTTACAGTGGTTAAGTCCGCATTTAGACTTGTTGGGTTTACAGTCAGTGCCATTCTTACTCTATCATCACTATGATTGCTTTTTTGCCAATCTTTATAGACCGTCTCAATTTCATCACTTATCATGATATTTATCAAGCTACATTTAATATGACCGTACTCTTGTGTTGGTCACGTTATCCTCTATATAGTTGTAGGTTTCTACATATATATTTCCAATCAATCAGGCTTGAACAAAACGGTAAAAAAATACCGACATGAGAAGGGTTCCCATCTTACTAACCTTGGTACCAATCTTCCTATAATTCTGGGTTCTGTCAATAATTTCATGTTCATCTTATCCGCATTTCTATAGGATTTTTGGGATTTTTTCCTTCTTTTTTCCCGTTTTTCTAAAGCAAGGCCAAGACCATAATTGTAATTTAATTTGACTCGCTGCTCAAAAAGGGTTAGAAGTACAGACATAGAACGAATTGGAAACAGAAAAAAGCGAACAATACATGCTTAATATTGTAAATAAGTAACTAAACATAAGACTCCCCATCTAATACATTGTCATTGTATGTGGCATATTTCACGTACTGTGATACTATGTTGAGTTCAAATACTCTTGCAGAAGCAAATAATCATATACAAAGGAGCTTTTTATGACAAACCTCATGTCGGTGTGTTCGTTCCCATGATCAACTGCTAGCTTTGTGTCAAAAGAGCACACCAAAAATCCCAGATATCTGGCTGTATCGTTGAAGATGCAAAAGTAGTAAGGCGGCTTATGAATTAATTTGCATGTCTGCTCCACTTGCTTCTCCCTCAGCACAGTTATGGAATTGTCTCGTCTTTTCTTTTTCCCATCATTTTGAAAATTTGCCACTAAAGAGCGAAGACAAACCCCCCTTTTGTCAGTACCACGTGCTAAACAGTATGTAGGTGATGTCATTATGTTTCAGTCCCGTCTTGATCTGCTCTTTCTTTTCTTTCATACGTCTTATTTTGACATTTAGGGAAGCTAGGGAGAACTATTAAAATGTCTGATACATACTTTATAAATGTATGTGCATACATACATTTATATACAATGTACAGGTACATGCATCAGATTATTGTTGTTCTCACCCCTTGTATTTGGCGGACGAACAATAAGAAGTAAATGCCAGCATGAGACAAGTATTATTGGCAGTAATGTCAGGGCTGAAAATACGTCTTACCTTTTGAATTCCTTAGTATCATATTAGTACAATGATTATATTACAAAGGATGGAAATCATTATTTTCTAGATCGAGTAGATGTGCAAGACAAAAAAGTACCATGCTGTACAGCCTTGCCGTATAAATTCGTACACAGTACATAGATATGCAAATTTCAAACTTTGACGTATTATGTTAAAATACATGCCTTTTCAAACTCATAATTTACAGACATATATGATTCCTGTCATGTGTAGCTTAGAAGGCGGGGTATCTAATTTACAAACTTGCACATTGCGGCAGCCAATTCCTTCGAAGTTTCTTTTATGATAAACTATTGTCATAATCCTATCCTTCTCCTCTCTGGATATATGGAAGAGCCAGAAATATTGACTTAATGTGCATTGCCTTAATAATCTTGTAAAGTTGCCGAGATATTTTGATCCTCCTGGAGTTAAAGTGCGAAATTCTTGGTTCTTCCTTTTCACATTGCCTTTGTAAAGCTGAGTAACAAAAAACCCAACAACCGTAGTATTGTACCAACATGCAAGTTATTGATAAATGATATGATAGACAAACCAAAGATGAAGTAACGAATCGTTGTACTTCACCAACTTCATGGTTGACGTTTGCCCTGCCTCCATGAGAAGACAGGATCTAGGGGTTTATATTTACAGACTGGATATTATGATACTATAGTGCACAAATAATGGTAACTGTGAGGTGATGTTATCTTTCATATGCTTTTGATCCTGATAAGAAACTGACAGAGACCAGGACTGCTGACGGTAGTATTTGCTATAGCATTACCATAGCCCGCTCTTTAGTTAATATTGATGTTTAGTAGCTTATTATGCCCATATTTGATCTTGCCTATAAGAATATCAGATACTACCCGCCACATAGTTGACATATAACCAAAACGTCGTCATTTTGGTTTGAATTTATGACATGGAGCCTAATTGTAATATATATATATATCGTGAGATACTTGCATAATGATTTTTCCTTTGCTTGAATTCCGTTACATTACATCTCTAGTGGTTCGTTCTAGACTAGATAAAGTTACTCGGACAATGAGATTCTCCGCACACATCCAATAGTAGTATAATGCACATAACCCAAGATATCATATATTAGGCATTGATGCAGATACCAAGACGAGAGTTTGACTTGGTAGCATTAGTAGTAGCAAAGCCTATATGTGTTTCTAGACAGAAGCAATATGGATACTGACTTGAGACTATGGCAAGACACCCAATTATCTGTAGACTATACAAGTGCCATTATATGCATCGGTAAACCCACCAAGACATATCAATCCTGATAGTGCATATAAATGATCGATCTGTAACCGAATGAGATCGAAGTAGGTATGTATGTCCCATTTATAGGTACTTGGGTCTATATGTAATCCCTATAGAGACTTTTGACCCATGAGTAATAGGACAGGCTCTACTTTTGCACTCGCTGCCAGCTAGACACACTGATAGTACTGTGTGAAAACTGTGGGGACGGGTTCGATCATACGGATACATGCGATATAAGCTAATATATTAAAATGCGAGGAATTATGGTGAAGAATACATAGGTCAAAAGGTGGCGTATAGCTAGGAATATGTATGCTGTAAGGACTAAGATTGATGAATCACTAAGAGTGACCGAGACGAGTTATTTGTGGTCGAAATCAGAAGTAATGATGTGCGTTTAATTGTGGATCGTTAGTCATTGCCGTTAGGACTAATCATTTAACTCTCTTTGTTCATCTATCAATAGTTGGCGTACGGTATTTGTATTGCCGTGATAAGTCGCAATGCTATAGATACTGTGTGTGGCGGTGGCTTGACCAAAGGTTGTGGCGTTATCGCCAGAACATGGAAGCTTTTTACAGCTATATATCCTGGTATCTCTCTTGGTATATAATTTTCGTTAGTGTCTATAGTATAATAACTAGTGCTCTGTAAAGGTAAGCGCCTGTCTCCCTCCTTTCTACCGAATCATGCAGTTCCAGTGCATCTTATCACCAACTACATAATAGAGATAAACGTCACGGTATCAACCACAAGGTGTATAAGCGTAGTAGTGTACAAATGGATCCTTTGCGATGTCACCCACCTTCACCTATGATTGTCAAGACAATGCAATAATAGATTTAATACGCGTCTTTTATTTATTTATTTTTATTGATTTATTTATCTATTCTAATACTTCTACTGTATACAGTGTTTTCGCGTACTAAAAGATTCTCGTGGCAGGAGGGGTAAATCAAACTAAGTGCATGTATATATGAATCTGCGGCTCCTCTAATATAGAGCCCAAGAGCAAAAGAAGCTTTGATCGTATATTGACACAACCTCCAACTGCGACTTCGGTCCTCCAGTGTGTAACTAGCACTAGTCAAAGCTAGTTGCGGATATGATGTTTTAGTGCATGCTTTATTTTTGACAATTGTTTCGACGAATCTAAAACCCGATTCTTATAGCTATGGTTGTGGCGGCATTCATGATGATGATGATGATGAATTTAATTATAGTCTAGAGATTTATCTAAGAGCTCCTTTTCGACTCCGGGCGAGGCCGTGTTTTCTGGCACCAATTTTCTATGTTCCTAGTGTCCAGGATTGCTCAGA
>RHLR01000829.1:0-13154 GCA_009806335.1 Davidsoniella australis
GGAGCCCCCGTTATTCTACATACCAGCACATCCACCTGGCAAACTTTGATCACTCAATGACTCTTGATACATGGAGGAGTCTAGGAGACAAAAGAACTCAGCTGCTGTAGAGGGAAGGAAAATAGCAAATATACAGATCAGAAGGCAAACAAACATAGCCAGTAGAAGTATATGTAGTAGGGATAGCACTGAGAATGGCAAGCAAAATACAAAATACTGTACTAATCAAATCATTACTGCAGGAACTTATTTTGTTGATACAACACAAACAATAACCCAGACAGACAATAATAACAAAAACACCAACAAAAACAACATGAACCTGGCCGACCGCCACACACATTACCTAGTGAAATATGCACAGGGTGCACCGTTTAGCTTAGATGGAGATTGAAGAGACGGTAATCCTCGAGAGCACACCCCTCTCCTTATTGGCACACTCTTTATCTCTCTCTCTATCTATCTTCTTCTTCTTTAAACCTGTGAATCAAACCCTGGGATATGGTGAGATGTTTGCTTTTGGCTTCTTAGTTTCTGGCTGGCGGATTGGATTCTACTCTACCAGTCTCTCTTATTGGATGGACTAAGAGAACTGCCATTGCCATTCTCTCGTCTTAATTAGTTCGTTCGATCATCCTGTGACACATTGGTAGGAAGAACACTTTGGGGATAGCATCGAGTTTCAGATTCTCCAATGCCTCATGTTCTTGTCCTAGAGTGTTCTGGAGAGACTGATGACCAGGCCTGAGACGCCAACTTGAGCCATCGTATCTCGATCCTATCCACTGAACTGGTTGTAGAGTCCAAACATCCTGCTCATTATCTGGGACTCTGGCCATGAGTCCATCTGTCTCTTGCTGCTAAATAAAAACATGGCTAGTGTTTCTAGGAATACATACATACCTGTCTATGCTCCGAGAAAAAAAGATTGGAGCGGAATAGTGGTGGTTTCTCGTAATGGAAATCCCTCAACGACTCTAGTACTGAATCTACTTGATTTGGATATCCCATCTAGCTAAAATCCTAGCACAACTAAAGGGCTAGAAAACACAGCTTCCTTCTTTTCCCCTTACACCTTGATCTTCTCTGATTTCCCTTGCACTGGAAATTAATGTCTAGTGGAATAGACAAACATTTCCTCTTCATTTTCTGCTAGGACTAGGCCAGAGACTGCTGTGATGTGATAGTTACACACGATATATCATGTCCATATAGTGCTAATTAGTACATTTCCAGCTCCGTATTGGTTCGGATCCTGAATTCTGGTGTTTGTTGGTCTCTTGCCTTTGTGCTCTTGTCTTGGAAGCAGTGCTGAGACTAATGTGATTGATTGGTGCATCACTAAAAACTTTACGGGAACTGTTTATCGTTTGCTGCTCAAAAACCTCGAGCTTTCTAAAAGAGCAGGTAACGTATCGTGAACGGAAACCTTCCACAAGGGGCCTTTTGACTTGTGATCGCTCACGACAGGCCTGAATCTGTGTCTGAGATATTGCTGCACAGGCACCGTAAATACAAAGTGTAAAAACTATTAGATAGTATAGTGAAAGCTCGGCCCGAGTGTTGACCTGTTCGGCTCGAAACGGGCTCTTTGGTGAACATACCGTTAATGAGTCTATTCGGGATCAAAGAGCTCGCCATAATAGCCAAACAGAAGCGGCTAGAAAATAAGACTTCGCCTTAGATCATGAGCCGCTGTGTACTTGTTTCGGAATTCAACGGCACTTGTCACCGCCTCGGGAAGAAGAACATCGAGGATAGCCTGTGCCCATCTGTTCCTTTCCATCTACTATATCTCATCTCGTGTCCCGTGATCTCTACAAAGATTTCCAAAGGACCTTGTGTGGCGTGACTATACTGGAAGTCCCCTTGCGACAATTTATCTCCAATTAAACAACCCGCAGCGGTTCTTTGATAGCCCAAAAAGAAAGATTCCGGGAAGGCGAGACTTCTAGCAGCCTCAACTATGAGCCTAAGTAAGAGTAAAGAGACCGTAAGAAAAGCGTAAAAGATCGTCAACTGGCCTGTTCATCTCCAGCTTTAAAAGGTACAGACAAACATATAGAAGTGTACATTCCCGTGCTCTCTGCAGCTAACAGGCGTACTGGACCAGGTGCTCATAATTTCTCTCTGAAATTTGAAATACTTAGCACAGCAAACAAGCGCTATACTTTTCTGGTGGCGCGGATCGTTGTTTAAAGAATTAAGATGAAGGTTGAGCTTATTTTGTATGTCAAGAGAGCCATTACCAGGAGTTGTCTGTCCTCGAGCTTTTATGAGATCAGTACACTTTATAGTGTGATCTGAACATCCACCTGAGCATAGTTGGCATATCTGTATATGGAATTGCGGGTTGCGCTCAAAGTACCTGGCGTCTATCTGCTTGTGTTAGTGGTTGAGATATATATATATATGTACGTACATCTAACCATTCATTATCACATAGCATGGCTCTCAGAACCTTGGTCGTCTACACATGTACCAACCCGATTTGGTAGTGGTAAGGTAATGTTACAGTGATGTGCTATAAATGTCATGTATGCACAATGCGACTATCGATATCCGACATGTGAAGAGGCAGAACAGTTGACAAAGCAAGGCCCTTCCATTCACCATCAAAAGCGGTTTAGAGATGCCACCTACCATTGGGCATTCCATTTTGAGCCACTATGATATCACATCATTGTTGTGGTTGTTGTATCTAATACTATATAAATGAATAGGGGGCGCGGGCCACCCGAGTCTCAATGCGCGGTCTGCTGGCTTCTATAAATCATATACCAAGATTTAACCCCTCGAAGACAAAAAAGGCACCGAGGCGCGGAAGAGCCACATAGAAGCTCGTCCATACAAGGTTGCCCAGCAGGAAAAATTACTAGCAGGCATAGTAAGATAGTAGAATAAAAGATGCCATTTTGGCAAAGATTTGTGATGTCACGTTTCCACCGTATTTTTGTCCCCCAGGCTAGAAATAACACTGACCAGGCCAAAAAGAACATATAACACTACAATTTTAAGGGCAAATAAATTTAAGCAAAAGCACTGATCGGGAAAACACAAGTGCTGTAGCATTTTCAGTCTACATATACTCGTAGACAAACAGGCAACAAGCTAAAAAAGAACCACGAGGAAGGAAAACAAGGCATGAAATGTAAAAATCAAAGCTTTGAATAACTTTCTCGGTAGCTTCTTCCTCACGATATTGGCGTTGGTCTATGTGCCTTTTTGCCTGCCGTGAACATTTCTCGCGATGTTTTCCCCCTTTCCCTAAGAAAACGCTAGAGCTTCATTGCACAGTAATTGCTACTGTTCCCGCTGTCTGTCTGTAGCACTGCATAAAAGCTTTTACCAGTATTTGGACAGACTGGCTGTCACGGCTAATCAGAGCCAGGGTATGCTTGATTTCCTAGACCAGATATTCTAGACCTGGGACAAGAACAGGGCCTTCTCGGAGTCGGTGTTGGCCTTGTTCTCTCAGTAATTCCTGCTAGTGAAAGACAGAACCTTCACCGTTAGATCAGCAGAGTTACTATGTATCATGAAGCCCGCCTTACATCGCCCACTGCCTTGTCTTCTCCCGCCCCTGATCTTCTGCGAGTCACTAGTGTCATATGCTTAGTATCAACTAGTGAAGACTGACTGCGAGCGGAGAAGGCGAGAGAAGGGATTAAGTTTGGGTAAAGATAGCAAATAACAAGTTGAACGTTAATTGAAGTAGAATGAGACCTTTGAGCCGTCTCTACATTGCTTCTCACGAGACACGCTTGATTTGGCCTGGCTGACGATCTTGGGGTGTGCTCTTGTTTGCTCATTACGGCTTAGCCTGGAACAACAGAAAGCAGCGTGGTTTGGTGTTGGTCAACGTCTAGTCTTCATGCATGTGCATGTGTGATTGCTATTCAGATGGGATGGAAGTATATGCTTCTACATGTAGGTATGGAAGATGGAATATCGGAGGAAATCTTAGGGTTTTCATAAGCATGGAGGCCGCCTCTAACTGATGGAGGTAATGCTATCATTTGTGGTTTGCTAGAATACACAAGACGTCTACTAAGAGATAACAAAGTGAGATGATGGAGAGAAGGAGAAGGGGCAATCAAGATCACAGACTAGACTCGAGACAGTACGGCCTTCATGTTGGCAGAGTTGCATAGAGCTCTCCTGTGTATAGTGGTCCAAAGTTAGCAGCAGCTGGCACATTACAAGCAAACCCTTACGGATGGTCAACTAGGTCTCGAAGCCGCTTCTCCTGTACCAGTGTCGTTTTGACAGAGGATAGCCGAATAGCTAAAGTAATGGCTAGAGTGGTGCTGTTTTTTCCTCCCCGTGTTCAAGACAAGCCCGACGGAGATGTGCGGGAAGTGTGTGCCTTTGATGGAACATAGGAAGACACCTCGCTTCTGCGTCTCGTCCCGCAGTCAAGATGACGGGGAAGATAGACGTCCCGGGACGAAGAGTAAAAAAAAGGCGGCAGAAACGCCATGTAGAAAACCCCATTAGCCGTTGACACCTCGATACGACCGGGAAGCTTGGTCCACTGTGCAGGATGGTGCGAAGGACCTGTGCCTGGCCTGACTATCAAGGTTAGAGCTCGTGGCAGCGACCGTCTGTTGCGGTTCCTCCTAATACTCTTTGTTTGGAGCTTCTATATCAAGCTAATACTGGTCACAGACACAGTAGTATTCAACCAAAAGAAAAGGGCCATGTCAGGGACAAAAAAGACTCACTGAGTTGGGTGCAAAGAGACAGACAGAAGCCAAGGCATCTGGCTGATTATGTTTAGTGAGCACGAGACAGCGGCGTGCCATGGCGACCCTGGTGGAATATCCCAAGAGGAAGAATATGCTTTTGTTTTGCTGCATCACAAGGCTACTATATAAGAATGAGGAGACTGAGGAGACTGTGGCCTCCGGTCTCTGGACGGCTTTAGCGTCTCGAGCATTGGCGAGATGCCGAGCAGAGCGCCGTTTTGATGCTTGGCTTTCTCTTTATACATATATATAACGGATTCCTTTCCTTCTTGGGACCTTTAAACTTGCTGACCGATGACTATAAAAGCATGGATCGTGCTTCTAAAGGAGGACATTTGTGCAACTAAGGAGCTATCGGAGCCGGCTTACATGTGATGATGGAAGAAGCTTGGATATCGTGAGACCTTTTTTGGTGTTGGCTAGGGAAATGCGGCACGAAATGATGACTTTATAGGTGAAATATATTATATCTTATCCTATAGACTAGAAGTTAGGCTCGTCCACTAATACCGAGGCTAAGAGAAAAACGTCAAGGTATAGTGAAAGAATTATAATGGCAGTCGTGAATGAGTATGGCAAATGAGAGCAAGAACATAGAGAGCAGCAAAGGCTGATGAAAAAAACAACAAAAAAGCTTTATACACAAGAGAAAATGATGAATAGCCTGCGAATAATAACCAAATCCAAGATACATGTCTGCCGCCTTTTGGTATAGATGCATAATAATAAACGAAGTTTCCAAGATATGTGTTTAGGTACCGTTTCTCCGTCTGCCGCCACGCTTGCTTCTGTCGATATGTCCCGTAAGAATCTTCTTGGCATCCATCAGACTGCGCTTCTGCTTCGACTTGGCCTTGCCCAGAGTCATTAGGAAGTTCTTCTTGCGTGCCTTTTCTCTGTTAGTCGTACTCTTGCCGGCCGCGTCCTTCTTGGATTTGCGGATGGCCTTGGTCGACTTGTGCTCGTCACGGTTGGGCTTGCCCTCCTGTGCTAGAGCTAAACGCTCCTCCTTGGTTGACTTGCGGAGCTTGGCAGGTGCCTCGATCTGCTCTGCCGTCAAGCCTTCGTCGCGGTGTCTATCTTGAGCGTCTTTACGCTTCTGTGTGTTGCCGAGAGCCTTGTCCATCTGCGCTTGTAGGCGAAGCTCCTGTAGCTTGGCGAGATCGGCAGGCGTTAGGATCGTAGTAGTGGCTAGCTTAGAGAGAGGCTTCTCTTTCTCATCGGTATCGCTGCCTGCATCCTCGTCTTCTTCACCGTCGGCCTTGGACTTCTTGGGAGTCGACTCGTCTTCGTCATCCGAGTGGTCAACGTTGATCCAGCCGCCAGAGCCATCACTGTCGTTGGACTCAACCTCCCAGTCTTCCGAGTTATAACCGTCATTGTCCTCGTCATCTGAGTCGTCAATCTTGATGCGCTTTTCTCTCTTTTCACCGATGTCCTCATCAACATCACCTTCACCGTCCTGCTCAGCCTTCTCAGCACGCTTACGCTTCTTCTCCTCTTCTTTCCATTTTTCTAGGAGTTCCAGGCCTTCAATTCCACCAGCGGTCTGCTCACCAAACTTGCGCTTTTGAATTTCGCCGCTACGAATACCCATAGTGGCATTCTTACCACGGTCCTTCTTGGCAAGAAGTTCGGCATCAACCTCACGGAAGAGTGAGAGTAGACCCTTGGCTGCCATCATGACACCCTTATCCTTACTCCTACGGTATTGCACAAGATCCTGAAGAAGGGTGTCAGACATGGCGAGGGGTTGTCTTACGCAAATCTCACGGATAGCGTTGAGACCAGCAGCAGCGACTTCAGCAGCTGAGGCTTCGGAGACGAACTCGTTGGCAATCTTCTGAACGAGGGGCTCGATGGCATCAGGAGGAACAAACTGATGCACACCTTGTGCTAGGGAAGCAAGGAACGAAGTGACTTGTTGTTGGCGGGGTGTAAGGTACTTGATGAACCAAGAGTATAGAGAGATGATGGTGAGCTCGTGTAGACCAACTAGACGAGTCACAAGTTGAAGAACCAGAAGTTTGCTATCCAAGGAGAGCTTGGCCTTGGAGCTGAGCAAGTGCTTATCGAATAGAACCTCAGCAAAGCCTTGAGGGTCGTGAAGAAGGTGTAACGCAGAGAAGTTGAGGGGGTGAGGCTTGTTCTTCTTAGCTTCTTGTCTCTTAACGTGAGACAGAGCCTTATCGTATTGCTTAGTCTTCTTTTTGGACTTCTTGTTGATGCCCATCTGGTGCTGCAACTTCTTGAGATCGACTGCCTCAGCGTCACTATCCTCATCTTCCATGGCCTCACGCTCTTTGTCACCACCAAGGAAGAAACGAACAGCGCCAATGACAACCTTTTCGTTGGTAGATAAGCAGGCCTCCTTCATCACATCAACAGGCTTCGCATCAGTCCAAATTTGTCTCTTCCAAAGTTCACGGGTGATTTTGACAGCCCACAGTGCTTTAGGAGAGGAACGGTCCGCCATGATCAGATTGTACATGACAGCCTGGACTGTGCGGTTTAGAGGATGGTTCGTCGACTTGGAGTTCGAGTTCCGTAGTTCACCGATGATCTTGCTGAAGAGGAAACTACGAAGAGTTTTGCTGGGAGATTCAACAAGGATAGGCATAAGGGTAGTGAGTAGGCTAGACGAGTCGATGAGGTCTTTGCGGCGGAGGAGAACAAGACTCCCAACGGCCTTCTCGCGCAACTCGGAGTGGATCAACTTGTGATGCTGCAGGAGCATAGTCTTCAGATCATCAGCAAACGAGGCAGTATCTTCGGGGTAGCAGTCGGCAACATGGGCGATTAGATCGATAATGTCGTGAAAGCTCTGGATCGATTCGGGAGTAGCCGTCGAAGGCGAGACGAGGAAGATCTCGCGCTGGGACTCGTATTGCTCCCATTGCTTGAGGAAGTCTTCCTTGTAAGACCTGACGATTTGTTAATTGCTGGTGCCTTAAACTCAATATATCAAGAAAAACTTACTTGGGATCACGGCGGATCTTCCATTGTAGAGTAGCGCTACATAATGAAGAAATATTGGTTAGATGAAAGAGAAGCCAACGCGAATATAAACAAGACAGCGTGATGCTTACAAATCCGCTTCGTGCTTCTCAAGAGCGGCGGCCTTCTTCTTCAAGACCATAATGACGAAATTGAACGACTGGGGTATAAGTTATGGTGGGAAAAGTCGCACACCTGAGATCATAAAGATGTGCTTGATGGCATGAAGTCTGAAAACTTGAACACAAATTAGTTAGTTAGACAACCTTGCAAGGAAAAAAAATTTGGGCTCAAAAAAGATCTTATCGTTATCAGTATTTGTTAGTTAGGCGAACTAAGGTGGGGCCTTGTCCCCTTTAGTAATATAGTCAAACCCTAATTCAACCCTAGTGCTAAGAGTAAGTAATGACTTTACGACACTTAGCCAAAAAGATAGGCATTCCCCAAGTCAATAACTTGGATGTTTCTTTTGTATACTTGGAAGAGACTAATATAGCCAAATTAGGTAGCAAGACTTCATGAACCTATTTAGATACAGAATGATCTTATGTCTGCAAGTTCTATTTTGAGAAGGTTAATTTTCTAATACCGAATTAGTGGCTTTGTTTATATTTAAACTAACGCAACTACTCACTCGTATACTTGCTAGACAGACTGCTTCATGTTGTACAAATCATCAACATCTTTCATGTCACACTTGGAAAAAGCCATTAATTATTGCCTATTATCAGTATTTATGCTAGTCCATCAACCTTGAATCATGTTTTTACCATCTATTGAGTGTCTTCTAGCACAAATAGTACACAGGGCTTTACATAGAATAGTCATCTTTTTTCTATTAGCCAGTTTCCGCGCAGTAAGAGGACTTCCCATGCTCTACGTAACATTGGCCAATATCATTCTTTCCCATCCGTACGCATACTTATCCCGTGCATCTATTCGCAACCCTACGTCGCCAGACCATATCACAGCTTTGTTCGAATAATAGTCAGTGTTATATCTCAGAACACCATTACCTGGCAGCTATGGGTACAAGTTCTAACTACCATCAACACATGAATAGTGATATCGCTTACAATGTTTAACTGTACTACTTAGACCGCCGTACTACCATACTGAAGATCTTGCTACTCCATGAAACCTACTAAGTAGCAACCGCAGAAAACCTGCCACTAGATTTTACAATAAGGAGTAGTTTACATGGACCAAGTACAGGAGATATAGAAGGTCCAGATCCAGTATCAATACAACACCACATATTATATATACGAAATGGAACTTTCGATGGTACGTCGTGACACATTATGTTTCGATTGTGAGGACTCTTAACAAGGCAAAACTAATGTTATTTTATGATTAAGGTGCTAAATCAATTATGGTAGTCTTGAGTTTCATGGGATATTATGAAATAGACGAATGTAGTCCAACGCTAAACGATATATACTTTGATCGACTAGTATTAGGGCTGAAATTTGGTGAATTATATAAATACAGTGAAGAAAAGCAAGGCTGGAAAGAAAATATAGTAGCTATTATTTCAATGAATCCATCCCTTAAGCAGTAGCGGTGCAAGAGTCGGAAGTAGTGGTTATGGTGGTAGTCACAGTAGGAGTGGCGGCAGTCGAGGTCCAGACGGGAATACCCCAAACACTGCAGGCCGAGGGGTACTGAGTAGTAACAGTGCAAGACGAGGCGTAAGCGGGAATGCTCTTGACAGCAACGGCGACAGCACGCTTCTCCATGGCCTTGCCACGAGACTTGAGGACATGAGAGTCGACGTAGACAGTCTTGGTGCTGATGAGACGGAAGAGTGACGTGTTAGTAGATATATACATATACTTTCATATGCTTAGAATAAGCCACGGAATACTTACCAAGCGACGGGAGTCTCAACAACTCTCTGGTAAGTGGTACAGTCAGCTTTGCGTGAGGACATAGCAGGTAGGCCACTGTAGCTGGAAGTAGTAACTTGGTGGCCGCAGTAATCGGTGGCACCACGGGGCAGAATGTTACTCATAGCCAGAGTGACAAGAGAGAGAACAACGACAGACTTCATGTTTGTGGTGATGTGTGAATTATATTATCAAGTATAAGTTAAGAGATGAGTGTGGTATGAACAAATAATAGTGATTGAAAGAATGGCTTGGAGTTTGTCAACGTGATTCAACGTATTGCAAGTGAAAACAAGAAAACGGAGTAGAGAAGGAAAAGCAAAAGATAGGAGAGGATCGCGATGAGATGGGGATATAGCTGCTTGTTATAGTCGCTGATACTACGACTTATAATAGAGCAATAACACTAACACTTCTCTTTGCTTTGTATGTTTTATTACCTACCACGGTCTTCCGAAAGCTAGGCCAGGCCAGGACACAAGAAGGACAGCTCGGAAGGAACAGTTAAGCGGTCGGATCAAGGCACCCAACTAAGCATGGGCAAGAACTATGTACAAACTCGAATTTGATCTCGAACTGATATACTAATAACGAGAGGCCGTTCTAGAAGAATAACACAGACAAGCATCACGAACAAGGGGAGGAGGAAAGGTCTGCTTCAGGAAGATGCCCTTAGGATTGCTTCTTGTCTCTTATGTCTTCCATGCTAAGCATGGTGGTATTCACCCCATGATAGCGCTAGTGGTTTTCATCGACAGTGTATAACGAAGGGTTCTTGGCTGTTTTCCGTTCGTACCTTTTTTCTCTCATCTTGCTTCGTCATATAACACATATTGTTCAAGGTTGGTCCCCGGTTAGAGAAAAAAGCTGGTGTTCAGAAGCTAGCGTTCAAGGCTAGTCCTTCATTAGCCTCTGATATTAAGACTAGGGGCGTTACTCTACAGATTAAGTGATCGGGATTATAGCGACTTGATATTTGCAACATTCGTTTAATACAACTTCTAGATGCGAACTTCCATGATAGATTGCATGTCAAGAAAACTCCATTATCTCAGTGCCTAAAACGACAATGTCCACCACATACACTACAGAGTATATGTATTTTCCAATAACGAAGTGTGACAGAATGCTACGCTGGCTGTGATAAGCCAAGTTTGTCCATTGCCGCACGGCCGACCAGTTCATCAACACATAAACTGGCCGGGATTAAGTTTAAATTGCAAACATTGTTTTGGCCGTCCTACAACTTTGTTTGCGCTTCCAAACTTGACTAAAGCCATGTAGATCATGGCATTAAGTTTTGATAGAAGCGTTCAGAGCAGGATTCATATAGGGAATTAGAAGTTTGACATCAAAGTGGGGACTTCTAAGAAAAAGATACTTAGCCCTACAAAATATCATGTACTCCCTACGTAGTCTTCGGAAGCTGCCAACTGGCAAATATAGGCTTGAGAGCGTCTATAGCCCGGTGAGTCTGATCTGCAACATAGATGATGAGAGGGCCATTACCCTAATTGTGCAGGCCGCTGATGGCCTGACTTTAGCAGCGGAAGACTAGTGTTAATGTGCTGGTTTTGTCTTTTGGGGGGTTTTGGTTACGTTTGTACATCTTTTCTGTGGTCATTGAATACATTTTGAAAGCGTTTGGTATATATAAACACAATACTGTTGTTCCTAGACATAGACTCCATGTTTCTATCAAACAAGGGCTTTAGCATTGCAAATTGAACTTTTAGACTGGAATTTACCTACAGTACATGATATATGCCTAACATTCTGCCAGCTGGCAGCTTTTGAAGACTACATAGGAGGAGGTACGTAATATTGTGTGGGGCTAAGTACCTTGGTACTTTTGATGGCAAATTTCCAATAAGTGATGTCAAACTTCTAATTCCCTTCATATATTATAACAACATATATGTACTTCTCAAGCAACGTTGTTATTAAGTTATCGACTATCCCGTCTCTGCTTTTCTTGGACATAAGAATATGATGCCAAAAGGAAGATAATTAGACACCTCGGGAGAGAAACTGACAGTTTCGTCAGTGCGGAAAGACGCGATGTTGGGCGCACAAGAAAGAGAACCGTGAGAGAAAACTAATCTCGGCGTAATGTATCCGTTCTAGGACGTATCTTGCTTTATTTCAAACTTGATATAGAGTGTTTAGGGAAGCGAAGTCATGCCATAGCTTTAAAGCATAAGTGAATAATATGCGAGTAGCGCTATTAGGTAGTCCTTCTCCATAGTCTACATAGTACATGGTTGCAGATATCTTTCTAGTACAACAATGAAGATATTGCTCTTAGCCCATAGTGAATATTTTCTTTGTTGTGGGAACAGGGGCACTTGAGCTGCCCACGCGGAAAATGCAGCCAGTGAACAGGGGAAGACCATGCCACAACTGACAAACTAGTAGCTACTAATAATCGCTGGTCTAGTCAGGAGACAAAGATTGCGTTATCTAGTCAGCAAGTCAAGAGCAATTGGTATTTATATACTGTCTATAATGGTGATATATCTTCTCAACCAACAACAAGATAAACAACTGTGATTCAAAGGCGTCTTGTTGATTCATGCCATTTTGTCTTAGCTTAGCAAAATTCACCGTGTGCCAAGGCCAGGCTAACATGTTCTTATATGCGACTATTGAAGGTGAGCACAGACAAATTCTTTTTGGTACTCTGCGAGCTTTCGCTTCAGTATGTATATATAAGATTGAGAGGAGAGAACAACTCAAATTCAAATTGTTCCCATTGTATACTAGTAAAGGGAAAGGGGAACTCGCGAGGAATAGGATAAGGCCTCGGACTAGCCGGCCAATAACAGTATGTCACAAATCAAAATATGTAATATGGATATCATTTGTTTCTTGAGGCCTTTGCCAATGATATGCCAACCACGTGTGATTCTACGGTGATCACCCGTTCAAGACATGTCCTTACAAAGAAGACTTTTTGTAAGATTTTCCCGCTAGCTGGTCCTAGCTCTCCAGGCAATTGTAACAGTAGTTATATGTATGATATCCACGCTTAACTATCATACTAGATAAATTGCTTGATCCAGAACCGCAGTTGAGTGGGCTTCGCCTGTCGCCTAGACTTAGTGTGCTTCTATGGAAAAATTTTACGTCGCGTTCTAATCTTCTTTAGTAGCTATCAGCAGTCACTTAGAAATGGGATCATGTCAACATCCTCTTTGTCAAATCCTTGTATTAGAAGACAAACAGTGAAGTCCACCGAGTCATTGAATTGTGCTTTTGAGGTAGCATTAGAGACCAGATTTCGACTGCAAGTGCATATGTATACAGCTTCAGTTCTTCCTTTGATTTGATTTGATTTGATTATATTTAACGTCTACCTAAATCACTAAGATCATACGGCGCCGGGTTGGCTACCGGACAGATATTTAACGTCCTCCGCTCGACAAACTCAATAGCTTTGTATGTGCGGGACGACATCGTCCCCTAGCCCCGAAGAACTAGTGGTCCATACCTCCACTATGAGCAGCAAAAA
>RHLR01000830.1:0-13158 GCA_009806335.1 Davidsoniella australis
AAGTCGGGCTCAGGGCCTCAAAACGGTGCTTCGAAAACGACAAATGTCGAAAAAGAAAGTGAGAATGGACAGCAGCATTGGGAATATGTGCTGGTCGCTCTTGAAAACCCACGACGAAGGGGAAAAATTCGTCTTTGGACGGAGGGGGAGGTACTCGAACTCAAAGGTACCCCCCCGAGGGTTGTAGGAGGGAAGGTTGGTTTTTCCATCCGCGCGTAACTGCAATCTATATCGTCCACTATCACCAAAATTACCAAGAAATACAATCTGTAATCCGATATGGTCTAGGGGCTAGGATATCTCGCTCTCACCGAGAAGGCCGGGGTTCGATTCCCCGTATCGGAGACACATCAAGTCGCCAACAACGGCAACCATCCTTTTTTAGTCTTTTTTTTTTTTTTTTTTTTTTTTTTTGTGCTACCTTGGGTAACGAATAATGAACTACGACTTCATCTGAATGATATGATACTCATACAGGATCTGTGCCACTAGAACCCTTTGCAACCGAGCACAATAGGGACTCGTACATCATTGAGTAGAGATTATTACGTATTTATAAGATTATGTGTCACATAGAGGAAATCATATGACATAATAGTGATACTTGGTACTTTTGAATATCAATAAGATAATTAGTGTATATTAAAAAGAAAGCTTGGTAGAAGAAGCAGCGCTTAGAAAACAAAATCACCTAATAGTTAGAGAAACATAAACGCCAAACCGTCCCCTTTGGATATAGTTGCACCCTTCTAAACAAAGAACAGAAAACCAAAACAAAAAAAAACCGTAAACAGATTGATAGTTATAATCATGGCGGTAGATGTGAAAAAAAAGGAAGAAGTCAAAAGCATATGATACGAGAAAATGAACAACAAAGATACGAGGATGATGACTGAGAAATGAAGACAACAGATAGATATGACAATTACATAACTCAGAGTCCAATACATGATACATTTTTATCTGGTATTACCATCATCGTTGTTGTTCGAATCTTGGTCTTGTTCAGAGCCGCCACTGGCGTAGCCAATCATGCTACCAATGGTACCAGTGACCCAGCCCCATAAACTGCCTAACTTGTCTGTGACAGTCTGAACTAAGCCGTTACTGCTGTCATCATCATCGTCACCGTCTTTCTCATCATCATCATCATCATCGTCATCGTCATCGTCTTCTTCTTTATCATCGTCGTTGTCATCGTCATCATCAGAGTCTGGCTTAGCAGTAGACGATGCCTTGACACTTTCTACAGTCGAGGTAGCCACGATTGAAGTCGATGTTACGATGCTAGAAGATGTCGATGCTTTATGAACAGCATCCTCCGGATCTTGTGGCACCATCTGGAAATCCTCGTCGGCATGAAGTCCGGTAACTACCATGGGTAGTGATAGTGTGGCATTGTTGGGCTGCGCCGTGATTCCCAGACTCTGGCACACCATGCCGTAGACCTCCGTGTTCTGGAACACGTCTACCTCCGAGTTTCCGGGGTGCGGGAAGGCAGGACCACGAGCGATGAAGATGGCACGCATCAGAGGGTGCTCATTATCGTAGCCGTGAAGGCCACGGGGTTGGAAATCAATGCCTTTAGCTAGACCAGTGGCAACATCGAACTCGTCACGCTCGACAACAGCCCAGCCGGTCTTGGGTACAATCCACAATGGCGCAATACGATCGTTGTTGGAGAAGTGGTACCGTTCAGGCATGTCTTTATCGCGGAGGTAGACGTCGAATGGGGGCTCCTTGAGAGTGATATTGAGAGGTGATGCTGACGTAGTGTACTCTTCTCTGCGGAGTTTCAGAGACTCGTAAGTAGACAAGACCTTGGACTCGTCAGTAAGTCGCAGGCCGGCAAGTGGCCAGCCATCACGATGAGCAATCATGCTAGTATCGACTAGATCCTCGAGTTGTAGTACGCGTTCGGTAGCAGTAGTAGCCATGCCATGATCAGAGACGATGATAACGTTGACAATATGAGTTAGGTTGCGCTGCTCCAAGTTTGTGAACAGGGTGTCTAGCATATTATCAACCTTGGTGATGGTCTCTCTGATCTCTGTGCTATTAGGTCCGTGACGGTGCCCCTCAGCGTCGACATCGGGGACGTAGAAGGCGATTAGCTGAGCCCGAGTCTCGTTGAATGGCGTCTCTGGAGACTCTGCGCCAGGCTTGTCGAGAAATTCGAGGACCCGCGAGACTTTGCGATCCAAGGCCTCAGATCCGTTGAACTTGTCCAAGAAACTAGGATCTATACCGCCGATATGCGCCTCGCTGCCGGGCCACATGTGTACTGCAGCGCGGACTTGGTTCTTTTCGGCAGTAACCCAGAAAGGCTCGCCACCCCACCACTTGGGATCCAAGCTTCCCGAGGGTTTGGTGTAATAGAACTCTTCTTTGAGCGCGGGGTCCCAGAACGTGTTACCGACGATGCCGTGTGCCTCGGGGTAAAGACCGGTTGAGATTGTGTGATGGTTCGGGAACGTAACAGATGGGAAGGAAGGCTTCATGTACTTGGGCGAAACACCTTCCTTAATAAACTTGTTGATGCGTGGAGTCAGCCCGCGCTGGAGAAAGTCTGCTCGGAAGCCGTCGAGACTGACAATGATCGTTGTTGGTCCAAATAGAGCCGTGCCATTACTGACTAAGCCGGTCGGAACGTTCATGGCTGGCTTGGCAAGTGGTTTATTCCAGATCAAGATGCCCAATGCTAGTAATCCCACGGCAACTAGAGCACCAATGGCTATCCAGCGCCTACGGACTACCTGTACGCGTGCGGATTTTATATGGTTGAGTCGTTGCCGATCGATCTCATCGCTGTCTTCACGATCGGTTGAAGAACCCGTTGAGCTGTTGTCTTTCATGCCGCCCTCCTCCATCTCGTACATCAACTCGCCGTCCTCGCCGTGCATAGCATGCTCTACCAGGCGCTTCTTTTTATGTAGGCGGCGCTGGCGACGGGCATGTCTCTTCTCGTCGGCTGTCACGGCTAGTGCCAAGGTCTCGCGCGATGAGTTTCCATTGCTGGAGCTCCCGCCCTTCTTGAATAGCCCAACCAGTGGCTTTGTGAGGGGAGCCAGGGCAGAAGGCCGTCGGGCGCTCTTTTTGCGCTGTTTTTGTACTAGGTTCTCGAGCTCTTCTTCGTCGTGTAGGACGAGCTGGTCGTGTTCCCGGAGCTCGGAGCTCGTGCGGGCGCGTAGTTGCAGTTCGTCATCGCTACTGTCGCTATCCTGGTCAGAACGGCCCGAGTGGGAATGGCCACTATGTATGGAAGCAGCATCGTCATCATAGGCTACGGGGGAGAGGAGGCTGTTGGAAGAGGCCCCCTCGCGGCTAGATGGCCGGAGATTGGCGTTGATATCGAGGTTTTGTCTCGCCATGATCACTTGGAGCGTTTATACGAAGGCTTCGGGATATTCCCGGGAGGAGGGGGTCGTTCAATAGTCTAATTGAGATGTCGTCACCCGAAAGAGCTCTACAGAGCCGCTCAGTTCGCCGAAACCGTGGCTGATACTGGGTAATATGTGGTTTGTCCAGGCTGAACCTTTTGTTCGCAGAAGGGAGGGATGATTTCAAGGGTTACTTAGGGGTGGTCGATATTGTCGTCACGCCAGCCCGAAAGAATGCAGACATGTAATCAATCAAAAAATCGATCTTATGCGCCACTACCTAGAAGAACAGTAAGCAAGCTAGTGACTCGTAAAGTCACTAAGAGTAGCTGGGTGGGCAAAATGTCTGTGTGGTGATCGCTGCACGATAAAAACAAAGTAAAAGACGAGAGCCGACAAGGCGTTCTAGAGGGAAAAAATATATATAATTGTTTTTAGGCGCGCATTCGACTTGACGATCCGCCCGATATTTAATTGCAAAACTCTGGTTGGTAAAATTGAAGATGACGATCGCACCAAAAGAGAGATATAATCGCGAAGTCGTCAACAAACCAAACATGCGGCTAATTTCGGGCTAAACCATGTATGATGCTATTTTCGGCATGACCCTGTCGTTCTCTTTTTATTTTATTTTTCTTGTCTGTCTGTCTGTAGGCGGAAGGTTAAACACGAAATATCACGAGCGATTTTTGTTTGGTCTTCACGAAAAAGTCGAGATATCGAAAGCAAAAAGAGAAATCAGCAAAAGAATTGCGTAATCTGGGAATCGAACCCAGGGCTAATCGAAATCATTACCAGATGGCAACGATTAATGTTACCACTACACCAATTACGCTGGTGATTTTCTCTGGAAAGTCACTACTTAATGTGATACACATGGCTTTTTTTTTTTTTTTTTTTCTGTATACGATGATCATCTTCGAGTTTTTTTTCTTTTCTTACTTGGACTTGGATCGTCGTCTATCTCCACCTTATCCTGAAGTTGAGCTATGCTGTCTGCCATCTAACATTATCATGTGTCAATATATACAGGGGGCTGTTTCCTAACAAGTATTACCTGTCAGCACGACGTCGTAGTAGGAACGGTCGTGCTAAAGCGCATTGGCTTGGTACATTGTATATGTATTACTATGTACAAATACAAGAAGTTTTAGTTGTATAACCGATAAAAGGTATATATTCAAGTATGTAATAAGCAAGTTGCAATGGGGCTTGGCTTAAGTTCTCGTGTTAGTACAGGAGTGCAAATAGACACTCTATATATGCTGTCATGCCGTCTTACTACATAGCATCATCACCTAATTCGGCTATTGACGTCTTGGTATACGGGTCTATAAACGCCAGAGAAACAACACCCGTGTCCATCATGCTGTGCCGTCTCTGCCCCTGCCACAATCCCATCGAGCTTGTCAATTCTATTAATCAGATCCCTGATACCTTGTTATGACTGTCCGTCCTTCAAAGTCTGTCCACAAGCATTCTCAGCCGCCGCTATTTTGCGACGGCTCCCGGTCATAGTTCACCAACATAGCGCTCTTGTTTCAGGCCTTTTATTTTCTTCAAGCTTGTTCAACTCCCATGTTTCTTGCCGAGAGAGCGAGGGCAAATCCTGCCTTGATCACGGCCAGATATACGTCGCCCAGTCTGTCACGACGACTCGACAGAAAGATAGAGAAATAGTATATGTATATATGTACAAATATGAGAGGAGGGAGAGCTCCATATAATCTTACTACGCCTTCTCTAGTAATCAATCCTATTACAACACTATTTATATGTGGCCTCACCTTCTACAGTCCTTAATCCAGCCATGTACAGTTGATGCTATTCCCAGAACCGACGTCGCAGTTACAGAGTCACATCTTGTTCTTGTTTCTGCATGCATTCTTGAAGATCAAGACCCAGCTTTGGAGGGGGGGGGGGAAAGACAGACCCAGATTATATTATAGTTGTATAGCTTCTAAGAAGGCATCTCTATCTCTACTCATCCTTCCATGGCCGTGTAGAGATACAGGCTGCCTGTAGATTACTTACATTATGCGTAGCAATATTGGCTTTTCCGGCTGACATTTCACTAGTGATAATGTTACGCGAAATGCAAGGATGGTCCAGGGCAGATGAGCCCATTTCCCGCCCATCACCATGCTTTGGGGGCCGATCCGAATTGTGGAAACAAATCTCTTGGGTATATTCTGTACAGAAGAAGCAATTTGTAGTGTGTGATCCTATAGAATACAAATATGTCAAGGGAAAAAGAAAGGAAAAAAAAAAAAGAACAAAAACCGTGCAGGCTGCCACTCTCTCGATGACTAGAGCTATCCTAGGATCTTGTCTTTCTATATTTGAGCGCTTACACCAAGTTTTTTGCTTGAAGCTAACTAAGATTAAGCTTTTCTATCAGGCACCTCACCTTATTGTCCTTGTGCCACAAGTTCCAGGTTTAGGGACATACTGTATATTAGGAGCCATCGCAACTTACACTACTACCAACTAAGATCTTATATCACGCTAGTCGATATCTATCTCGATCTCAGCCGCTTCATACCCCGTCTGCCAGCATTTTCTATTTTCTTATTCGTTATACGGTTATACTAATTATCTTCTCATCATCATGTTTTCACACCAAGTCCCAACGCCAGCTCCTCCAATTCAAGGTTCTCTCACCAACTACAGCACACTCGAAGTAGTGCCAGACGATCCAGGCAAACAAGTTGCCTTCTCACCAGCACCCGAGCCCTCGCCATCACCAGACACCTTACCAGAAGCCCTCGGGGTAGAAAAATCACTACACGCCGCTGCCACAGCCCAGGCAAAAGGCCGGATATGTGGCCTCGCAAAACGCACCTTTCTAATAGCCGTGGCTCTAATCATCGTAGCCATAGTCGCAATCGTAGGCGGTACTGTAGGCGGCGTCCTAGCACAGAAGAAATCCCATACTGCCAGTACTTCGGCCTCAAATAACTCTGGCTCGACGACTGGCACGGGAACAGCTACTAGCTCGGCGCCTACATCTACTTCGACCGGTATAACCCTACACCCTTCTTCACATCTCACATCTGCTTTCTTGACCATCTCATCCACCATTACGCGGGAATTCCTCTTCTTCCAGGATTCTACAAACACCATTCACTGCGCCGTATTCGGCTCTGACAACCGCATCTGGGATCTATACTCCGTACAAGGCGGCACCACCAACAACGCCCAAGTCGACGCCCAAGCCAGTACACCCATGTCCGCCGCCGTAGCCTACGGCCAAGTCCACCTGTTCTATCTCTCGACATCGGGAACTATAGCCCATGTACGCTCTAATGGCGGCAGACTCTGGACGCTAGGCTCGTTCGGGGCTTTGGCGGAGACGCCTATCGGTGGTCGTTTTGCTGCTACGCGTATTGCCGATTCTGGCGTGGATGCGCAGGGCCCGGCTTTGGCATATGTGGTTGATGAAGATGGAGGTGATTATATGCGTGTGGCGGTCCAGAGCGGCGATGACTATTCGTGGAATACTACGACTAAGGCCTTCAAAGTCGCCGCTACGTATAATCCTGATGCAATCACGGCTGCTTGGTTCCCGGATGAGGTCGTTAGCAGTGGCGTTGGAGTGTTCACACAGAATTCAGAGAACATCACGCTGCATCAGTTCAACATCAGCGCTGGGGTATTCCAAAAGTGTAAGTTATTCTACTCGATCATCATCTTGTCTATCAAGTAAGTGTACTATTAGTTACTAACCGCCTACCAATATGTAGCCTTTGTCTTTCCTTACGCATTGAACATATCTCGTATGGACGTGGCCACATTCCTCCCCTCTACGACATCTCCACAATACACAAATATTCAAAACTACATCATGTTGGCAAACGGCACTCTGACTACCCTTGGGAGACTGGCGGTATCCTGAGCTCGAGCTTTGCCCAGAAGACGAATAACCCAGTAGAGCTACACGGCGCCGGCGGCACGAACAACACTTGGACGGCCATGACCACAAACGACAATTTCAACTACTACGGCATTACTAATGGCCAGATTATTCAATATACCATCGACCAAGCGAGAGAGATCTGGACGTGGGTTACGGTGATAAATCCAAACTGGTAGTTGGTGAGTTTGATGTGGGTTAGTTAGGGTTCGGTGGAACATGTAACATCATCTATTTTCCTTTGTAAAGAAGTAAGCATTACTAGTGGGAGGTTTTTTGGGGGGTTTTCATGATTTTATAAGTTAAATAGCAATAGATGGTTTATATTCATTTTCAATATGAGAAACTAAACATGTCAGACTTGTACCAAAAATAAGTGCTAAATATATATGAACCAGTGGGATAAACAATATCGAAACAAAAGATGACCCATCCATGGTGGGGGTTATTGGGTATAATATCTCCAAGCCAGCCGGCTTACATCATGTACATACAAATCAACAGCCAGCTCCATAATCATAGAAGAAAAAAAAGAACGACTCAACCGGTTTAACTAGAGCCCAACTCGGGTCCGGTGTGTAGCCGTGAGAAACGAAAGAATAATCTCGAAGATATCATATCGTAACTCGAGCAAAAAAGAAAACCAAAAAAGTGAAAGTGATATTTGAAAAGACAGGATTAGCACTATATCGTACCGTCCGTAGCAATAAGCACTTAAAAGTGCATGAGTGGAAAGGAAATATAAACGGAACATAAAGTCTCCGGGTAATCTATGCAGCCAAGAAGCAATGCAAATGAAGAGATGAAGAAAGGAAAGAAAAAACCCAATATTGGATGATGCCGCTAGACAGGTACTAGCTGCATTTGAAACAAACAAACGATTTATGGATATATAGGTGCGAGCCGGGAAAAGAAATAAAAACAAAGGAAATAAGACGTAAAAATTGTTGCAAGAGAATGAAAATAAAAGCATATCAGCTATGCTTAACCCCAAATAGGGGAGTTCCGGTATGCCGGAGAGTTGTAACTATGCAATACACGATATGGGGCATTATAGCCGGGACCAGAAGCGGTATCGGTGCTCCAACTGCGCTGCCGAGAGTGCTGTAGGCGGCGTTGGCTATGACTCATGTTCTGAGTTAGCCTGTCGTTAGATGCACTCAGATTCTGTGACATCGGTCTCAACGATGCATTTGGTGGGCTGAGCTGAAACTGGCCCTTCTTTGGCGAGCAAGAAGGTGGGCGGGAGTGTCCAACTACGCTCTGGTAATGAGCTGGTACATTGAACATTGGCTGGTGGTGATGTTGTTGTTGTTGCTGCTGGACAAAGCGATGATGAGTTGATGTTCCCTGTGCAGGGCTTTGTCTTTGATACCCAGGTAGTGAGGGAACAGAAAGCGAATGGGGAAGGAATGTGCTCATGCCAGTAGCAGATACGGCACTGCTAGGACGCTGATCATAGGGAAGGTTTCCAAAGCTAACGGGGTTTGTCATCGAGGTAGCCCGTCCGATGTCCGAGTACGCACGGCCGGGACGCATCGACTGATTCTGGATCTCAAAGTGCCCTGAGGTTGCAGTATTGAATTGAGCACGAACGTACGCCGGAGCACTACTAGCATTGTTACTTCTTCCCTCAACAGACATTATGAGATGTTCTCCTTGGCCATCAGTGGAAGAGGCGCGAGAGTGTCTTCTGGCCATTGGTGGCATTGCTGGGGCCACAGGGACCCTTGGAGGCTGAGACTCCATACGTGCATCTGACCAGAAACTTGGCAGACGTAGTCCAACAAGACTGCGAGTGCGCATAGTAGGCGTCGATGACGAGTGATGCATGGTCTTGGATGACAGATTGGGGGACGCATCGACGTGATGGTATGACACAGGCGAGTATGGCTGTGATATAGTCGAATATGTCCGGGGAAGACGAGCCCCAGATGGCCGACGCTGGGAGACTGACGAGTAGGGATGAGATACCACAGAAGCAGCACCAGAGACGCCAGTAGCTAAAGGAGGAGACGTAACTTGAGTCGCATCTTTATTACGACTTCGACGAGAACGGCCTCCAGTCATCCGGCCCAGCATTGGGTTGATGGTCTTCTTCCGTTCCTCGGCAAGATTAGCTAGCCCCTTCTCGAAGGCCAACTTTTGGGCAGCTTCAGCATCGAGCTTCTCTTTCGAAGGCTCCTTCTTGCTGGATCGTCGCCGATACCGGGCTGGACGCTCTGGCTTATCAGGAGAAGGAATGGGTGAAGGAGACTTGTCCTTGGAGTGTCTATTAGACATGGCCTTCTTCAACGATTTAGAGCGTGCAAGCACACCACCAAAAGATTCGCCCATGAACGATCTCTTACGACGCAGCTTGACACCATTATCCGATTCCTTGGGAGACTGTAGGGTTTCAACAGCTTCAATGATATCGATAGTCTCATCTGGCTCAGCCTGTGCTGATTGAAGCATTGACTGCGACTGGGTAGCGTTTGGGCATTCTCAAAGCTGCCGACACTCATGATAGTTTGAAGCGTGGCTTTGCTCGGTTGTCCACGCACGAGGCGTTGCACAGAGGGATGCAGAAGCTCTGCGCTCTTGAGGTCCTTCGCTCTCCGAGATGAGCTAGAAGATGAGGCACGAGAACCAGTATCAATAGTGAAGGTGGGAATGTCCTCCTTGGCAATATGTGAAGACGATCTAATACCAGCACTGTTAAGCAGGCGCTTGAACTTGCTTAATTTGACATCGCCTTGCACCGCCAAGTGAGATCCAGCACTAGATCCCATAGAACCAGGCGTAGATAGATGGTCGGGTGAGCGTGGAGGTCTCAAAAATGAAGGTGACAATGGATCAAATGACCGACGAGATTCCTTGGTAGAAGACCGTCTGCTTGACAAGAGGGCTATGTGAGAAGCCTTCGCATTTGACAAGTTCTTGGAAGAGGTAGTTGATGAAGTGCGAGCATGAGATCTCATGGAAGAGTTCTTAGACAAAGCAACAGGAGACTTTGGCGGGATGTCAGGCATAATTGTAGCTTGCTTCTCATCTTGGAACGGCGATGGCAGCGGAGGGACATCGGGGATGGATGTAGGCGTGAGTCTAGGGCTAGGAGATCTCAGAGATGATCCAAGAGATGTAGTTCTCTCGAGGGTGGAGGGTGCTAAAGTACGGTTGACATGTACTTGATGCTGAGAACTAGTTCCCTTTGCCTTGTCTCCACGGCCTAACCTGAAGCTACGAGACGATCTCAACGATAGATTAGAACCATAGCCAGAATCAGCCTTGATTGACCGTTTGTTGGTTAAGCTTGAGTGCTCGGAAGTTGGAGTGGAAACAGCGCCACTTGTCGATCGTGATATAGTCTTGATTGATAGATGACGACCTTCGCTACTTTCACCACTGGCTTTTGGGTGAGCGTTGATATCAGGTCTCACATCCAAGATCTCAGCGGAAAACTCGGATTCTGTATCGTTTTCGAATAGACTATCTTCCAAAGCTTGGGGCTTTGATGTAGTTAGAAGCTCCTTGCCATCCTCTTTCTCGGGGCTTTCCGGTCGAGACAAAGAGAATGCCCCGAAATCAATACTGATAGAACTATCAGATACAACGACTGGACTGTCCTCGCCCTCGCACTCGGCACAGAATTGGGATGTATCAAGTCGAGGACTCGGTTCTACAATATCCAGGACTGATTTGTTGGAAGGATCTGTGAACAGGGCAGCAATAGGCGTGGCGATAGTTTCAATGGAGCCAGAGCTTGGCAGAGAAACCTCAAGGGCAGCGAGATTAGGACTTGGTAGAATTAGAGGACGGACATTTGGAGGAGGTGAACGCCTCTTTTTCTTCGCGTCAATTGTCACGGGGCTCTTGGTAATGCTAGAGCCTTCTCGTATTGGTGAATCTACCACAGCATCATTGGTAACAGCTAGCCTCATAGACGAACGTGGACTAGCATCAGGAGAACCGTTCATGATCTTGAGGGAGCCAAACTTCATGCCTCCGAGTTGCATATAGTGAGATTCACATGGTGTTACAGCTCTCTCATATATTTCTTGCTGCCAATCAGCTGTCAAGCGGCCAGGAATGGCCAAAGGGGGGATGCTGTTAATGTTGATATTTCGCTTCGACATCCCAGGCGGTGTTATAGGGCGAGCCAGTGAAGAGATTTTGGATGGGTAGGTTGAAAATGTTTGAGCTCGTGTAGCTACGCCGGGAGTCTGTGCCAGCGATCTTCGCCTTGATGGTGCGAACAACGATATATCAGAGGCCACTCTAGGAATAGCTTCTGGTACAGCATTAGCGTTGTTCCAGCCAGGCTCACCAGTTGGTGCGGAAGAATCCGATACAGCCTGCTCAAAGTATACAGCATCTGTAGGAATCTCATTTAGATTCAGCATTCTTTGAGCTTCGTATGACATCATATCAAAGGCACATGAAGCTCGGTTACCGGCTAACATCCAGGCGTTGGCACTATTCAGTTATGTTAGATGGCTTAAATTTATTGTAGTCAATGACAGGTTTACTTACGCATCGTTTGCAGCTTGGCTGGAGTAAAAGTCGGCAATGCCCTGATCATACACAGTAGTCGGTCTACGGCCCTGCATATCCTTTTTTGAGCCAGTGATGAAAACACTTCTAGATTTCAGCGCGCGATCAAATGTATCCTTGCTCGACATTGTTCGGAACAAGCTTGTGCGTCTACCCTTTTTCAAGCGCTCAAGATCTTCATCTTCTGAGTTCATATCACCCAAGACACCAGCAAACATGGTGTCAGGTTCGTCAGGAGGTGTCATTCCCGGGGCAGTACTGGCCCGAGTATGGGGACGATCTTCATTAGGTGAGAAGACAGGATAGAAGTCTTGACCGGGGGACAGATCAGGTGAGTTGGGGCTTTTTCTCGTCGGTGTTTCCGGTTGTTTAGAGGTTTCGTCTGGTAGAGAGAAGTGATGTAGTCGTAGCTGGTAAGCATCATACTGCTCCGTCGAGGGGAATACAGAATATGGGAGTTGAGAGTTTGACAGTGTGGGTATCAAGTTAACAGGCTCTTGTGGCAGGGAAGAAGCTGTGGGACCAAAACGGCTTCCAAATGAAGGCTCTGGAAGCTCAGGAATCGATGTAGGACCTGTAGATGCACGTTTAATACCTGGGATTGGAACTGCAGCAGAGGAGGCACTGGCACTACTACTACGACCTTTTGAAAATTTGGAGCCCTTCTTGTTCTGGTGTGCTGGTATGGCGCCAGACAGAGAGGCGAGATTTCGGATATATTGAAGCTGGACTGTATTCAAATCAACAACTGTGCCGTCTGTAGTGCGGTACACTATGCCATCGGTCGTGTGTAGTTGGCCGGGAATAAACCCTCCTTCTTGTGACTGCGCGTTTCCCATGATATCAAGGGAGTTATAGGGCCAATATTGCAGGCTAAGAGTACGCTTGGAAGCGTGGGATCAGTTGCTGATGTCACCAGTAATGCAGCAAGCTGTAGTAAATGTGAGGTATAGGTGGTTATAGTAGTACTGAAAAGAGGTCCATCGAAGACTTTTCGTACTTTTTTGGTGTTGGTAGTCGGTATAGTTGGTATGAGAATCCAGATGTCGAGCTAGTATCTTGGTTGGAGGTATCTTAAAGCTATCGTAGTGTAGTAACGATAGAATTCAGCGAATATAACCAAAAAAAAAAAGCGGCGAGTAATAAAGCAAGGCGTGTCGACGTAGAGAACTTTGGAGTATAAAAAACAAAAACAAAAAATGGCTGGGTCTTGATATGGGTTGTAGAAGTGAGGCCATTCTCAATATTAGTACAGATACGCCAATAGTTCTTTGGGAAGCTTTGTCCTCCTCCATTTAGTTTGAGAAAAGGCAAAAAAACGTGGCA
>RHLR01000831.1:0-13155 GCA_009806335.1 Davidsoniella australis
TCAAAATTGCACAGATCTATCATTGTATATATCTCATATCAAATGGCGTACTCCAATTGAACGGTGACTTATGAAGTTGTTCTTTGAGTTCACAAGATCTGTTTTGATATCATTGTTATGACATGTGGCGAGAGCGTCTACTTGTATATATAGAAGCCGTGTGATGTTTTCATCCTAGCCACACTGTGGCTAACTCACTCAGTAAATAGGAAAAACAGCTCCGCTGTACTTGTCTGGCCCGCTGATGGGGCTTCTTCTCTCGGCTGGGCTCTGTAGTGCCGCCATTTCACCGCTAGTCTCTTGGCAGGAACTCTCTTTCCGAAGTAGCTTTTTCAGGAACGTTTTCTTTGCAGTTTCCTTCCGTATCCGTATGTTCGAAACGGTCATGGTACTCCAGTCGCCGTGACCTGTCCGGGCAGTTAGGATCCGTCCCACCGTAGACCTGTGCTGGTCTTTAAACCAGTCCACCTTGTAGAGAGTTTTTGTTTCAAAACGAACCTCAAGGTGTTTTCTCAGCTCGCACTCCGCTATCCATGATTTGAAGTCGGCACTGAGCTGTGCGTTTTCCCATCTGCCGGCGGAACATGACCTTACTGTTGATAAGCTCAGTATTGCTTGTACACCCTTGTTTCGCCAACTTGTCAACTAGCTCGTTGCCGGGAAGATCAGTGTGTCCCAGGACCCATCTGATGCCACTGACCTCTAGTTCTACACGCTCAGTGCCTCCTTTCCACTCATGGAGTAAGCTTCGGATCTTGTTGACAGCCTCTTGAGAGGTTCCATTCTTACTAGCCCTATTGGAGATTCGTTGTGCGACACCTAAATTGTCAAGGAACAGATACAGACTGTCTGCGTTGGGAGGAGCATGCTAGATGGCCGCATGGACTGCATTTGCTGCAGAAATAGCCTCTGTGTCGGCCATTTCTCGTAGAGAGCTACATGACCATAGACCTTCACATAGTTTGAGGCCATCATAAAAGACTGCCCAACCAGCCCCTATTCTGCCCTTCTCATCACGAGAACCATCGGAGTAAACCCATAGCGTTTTCGGGTCTGCCTCGGCCACCTATTTCAAATGTTGTTTGGCGGCTTCTTCTTTGTTTAACTGCGGTGGCAGACGATCACGGTCACAGTGGCCCTTTTCTTCTGGGAGGAGTCTGTTCGACTCTTTAATCGGCTCCGGGAGCAATGTTTTGTACACATCGATGCGTCCTTCTATCTCTGTGATGCACAGCGGGTGCCGGGAGTCTACCGTGGAAGCCCGAATGGAAGCGGCTCTCTCGAGGTCTTTGAGTATCAACTCCATGTTTGGAAATGAGGAGAGGATATGTAGAAGCCTAGTTAGCGTGGTGCAGTACACTAGTAGTGCGGCCCTTAGGGCGGCTCCCAAACTCAAAGCCACCTCTAGCCTTTCATTGCCGTGTATCTTAGGATACCGAAGTGCTACATAGCTATTAGAGCTCCATTTCCACCTTAATAAAAATGAATTAAAAATATAAATAAAAAGAAAAAGATCTAAGCTTCTCTCTCATATTTCTTATTCTGCCCAATGCACTTTGTTTATCAAGTCAAATAGTAACAAAGCCCAAGCCAGCGTTTTTTTTTTCATCTTCTTATGCACCCTTTTTTTGATTCTGGAAATGGTTGCCGTGTTCGTCGTACGATTACGTACAATTACGTACGTGGCCCCTTCTATTGGTTCCCGCCCTGATTTTGAGGCTCAACGCCATTTATCCTGTTTATTTTTCTGATATTGAAACTTCATGTAAGTTAAAACATTGAATAACAAAGCATATGTAGAGTATATAATCAAGCTCAGATTCGTTCCAACACTTCGAGGGGAAAGATACGCACTGAGGATCATATCACAGCTGGAATCGGATTAGTCAATAGAGGTCTTAGTCGTAGTGATGTGGTCAAACATAGTATAGGCAAATTTGGCATTGAAAAATATGTTATGATGAAGGCTAAAAAATAAGTACTACTATCTCCGTTGGGCTATGGAAACCAAACTTAAAAATGGCCTCTTTTCAATCGTGGCCACTACCTTGGAACACCTCCATCAGTTCCTATCTCGTTATCCAACTACTCAGATAACTAAGAGTTCGTCATTTTGCTTCCGACCTATCGTGTAAGTGATAATGTTGTGGTTACCATAGTATAGAATCAGTCTCCACATTCCCGAAACTTTGCCAGAGGCTTTCAAAGCGGCCTTTCTCTGCCGCCGCCATGGAATTATGACATCCGGATCATTTTCGTTATAGTAGTGGCATGGCCCGAAATCAAAGTCATCCTCACTAACATCATCATCGTCGAGCAAGCAATTACCTTCCATGTCACAAAATCCTTGTTGATCCCAAGAATAATTGCTCTCCTCATAACAGCTCACATCCCCATCCTCGGACTCCTCCTCGACCTCCTCCTCGAAATCTGGCGGGAATAGGGAGGCTGAGTACGTGTTCGGGTTCTTTTAGCTTCGTAGTCATCGGTCGACGTGAAGTATAGATTGTCCGTGATACAGCTTGGTTCCGGACCCAAGAATACAGGGCTGCAGGCAAACCCGATGAGCTCGGGACTAGCCGGAGCTGAGCCGTGGTGTTTAGTAGTTGGAGGTAACTTTGTTTCTAGAGCGAGGGCATGACGTAGTCTTTTGTTGTTCGGACATGGCTCGAGATCTGCAAGCTTAGACGGTAGACGGGTTGTCGTAAACAGGGTCACGTCACCATAAGAACTGCCTACTATGACTAGAGAGAGTTCGGGGATAACTGCTGACATACGTAGGCACTGGTCTATCTGAAACTTCGGTTGCTCTCCCACTGCAGAGTCCGTAACGCCCGTATGGATAAAATTGGTATGTCGCACATCGTCATGATATAGCGGCACTAACGCAACCTCGTCCGCATATGAAGCGAATAGTCTTGCTTGACTCCCGTCCTTGCAGCTTTCATTGGCGGTTGGCTGAAGGGGTTTCAAAAAATCTAGGTATTTACGTCCAGCTGAGCGTGTCAAAGGTTGTTCGTCGTTGTATCCTAGCCATGTATCTATCATTTTACTGAGACAAGGCACATATACCAAAATATCTTTCGATATGAAGCCATCATCGTTGCTGTCGTTGTTATTGAAGACCTCATTCATTAAGGACCTATCACTATCCGAATCATCCGAATACTCGTCGATACAATGAAAATGGATGTGTGTATGGATTATGTATGCCATACACACAAGATCCAAGGGAATAGGAAAGTCAAGCTTAACAAAAATTTCGAAGAGAAACAAAACAAGCTTATCAGAGTTCATATCCTTATGTAACTCTGTAAAACTCTTGAGGTCAAACCTGGCGGCTTCTTCTTGGACCATTTCGAGGGTTAAGCCATGTGTATATGAGGATTCGAGTACGAGTAGATCTTTATAGTCGCTTCTTTCTCTGGGAGAGAAATCGTAATAATCATGAAGATCTTCCAAATCACGTGGACCATCGATTCGATAACTCAAAGATTCTTCGGTAATCTCATCGTGTTGGGTGAACGGGATTGGAAAACGGTTGTGTGCATTGCAATCCCGCCTAGTAGCAGTGTTGATGTTTGGAGAAACCACCACGCCCATCACCCAAGTGGGATTCGAGAACATACGTAGATGAGAAACATCTTTATTTGCACTAGCAGACGCATTGAGCTTCTTGACTACGCCCTCAGGATTATGGATTTCCTCTTGGGTACGTTCCAGGTAGTCCATGGAACCTGAATTCAACAAGAACGTATTGTTGGTTTTGTCTAGTCCAGATGAAAATTGCGAGAGATTTTGAGGCCGGATGGGATCACGATGTCTCTCTGGATCCCAGTTGTTACAGATAACTTTGCAGGTTCGGACATCATCATCTTCTTCGCCAGAGTCATGATAAGCAAAGGGAATCAATCTGTCAGGGTCGGTCCTGCAGGGTAGCTGATAGAAGGATAGTTATCATAGCTTGAGAGTGGTAATCCAAGTGACCGTGACGGATTACGGCTAAATGGGAGGGGGGTGTGATATAAACCTTCCCAATTTTCACTATATGATCTGTTTTCTACAGGATCTGCAACTCCGGTGAAAGAGTCTTCCTGTACAGGAGATTCGGGTTTTTCCATATGATCTTCGAGTACTTCCCATGATGGTGGATTTGGGGTACTATATTCATGATGGTCATGATTAGGATAGCTTGGTGGGCGAGGACGAAAATAATGATTATTTTCAAAGAACATGACAGTAACCAGTCCTTTATGCATGGCAAGCCATTGGTTGTTAAGGTTGTTGATGGCCGGGTTTTGTAAAGGATCTCTTTTACTAAGATCCATTCGATAGTGTTCAGGGAAGTGTACAGGTATGAGCTTGCCATATAGATCCATGGCGTCCGGAATCTTTTCTTCCTCCAAGTATTGAACAGAGGATGAAGTCGTTATGTTTAATTTGGCCTTGTCGCTATCTGGATGATTCTCATGACGGGAAAACTCGACTTGGTGGAGAGTTGTCCTCGAGGTGATTGCTTGGGTTGAATTGAGGCAGGGCACAAACATGTGATCTGGTAAAACCATAACATTCCAGGGGATGCAAGGTGCGTCTGAAAATAGAGACCTGTAGTCAAAGAATATTGTTAGTGATACATTGCTAATGATAAGACATACTTTAGTTGATCTCTTTTGTATATGGTTATGGTCGAGAGTACTGACATTCCCTTTCCAGGCTTGTCTATGTCGGCCTGTGTACAATTCAGTTTCCATGGCTTAGTGCCCGTGGTATAGATATCGGCCATGAACATGTCTCCCGAGGTTGTTCCTACTATAATACGTTTGGCATGGCCATCCCGACCCTCTATAAAATCTACCGCGGGCAAATTCCGGCTGGTTGAGGCAGGAAAGGGAATCCTAATGTGAAGGTCCTTTCTACGTGATAGTTGTGCTAGTCCGTAGTGTGCTTCAAACATGTAGCGCTTTAAATCTCTACACAACCTATACTCCCTTGCAGGAATTGCTGGGGCAAATATATCAACCTCTCCGTCATTATATGTTACTGCGATCAGTCTTGACTTTGTATGGATGGATATGGCCCATGCTGATGCCCCAACAGTGTACTTATGAATGGGTTCAAGACTTGGTAGACCGTGTTTGGTAGAAGAGGGTAAGACACCATCATTTTTCAAAAGATACCTAACCCAGTGCTCAATGACAGCTGTAGAATGAACTACGACTTCTCCATTGTCATGGGCTGTTACAACAACTTCAAGTGGGCCAAGAAACCCAGTGACAATATTGTTGATGTCATGGCACCTTAGGTGATCTTGGTATCCATGATTGTGAAAGGAAGCATAAGATTGCAGCGGGAACAAGATAAGGTCCGCTTTCGCCGGTATTAGATGGCTTTCTGGGTCTCGAGGACGGTATACATAGAGGCGATGTGAAAAAGCAGCAAAAAAGAGCTTTTCCAATTATGTTAGTAGACATGTACCTTATGCTAACCCTAACCCCAGTGTTTATCTTCAGAGTATAACTTACATTGTATGCTTGAGATAGAGCAACCAAGTTCTTCCGTCGGCGCTGGATTCGTGGCACTTCAGGCACCTGGGACATGCTTGATGACCAAACTGTTTTTAGTACTCGATACTTGAAATGACACCAACACTGACGTTCCGCTGGGTTTTCAATGTCGTTGAAACGCTCAGACACAACGTCTTCATTGACCATTTCATCTGTGCTATATGTATCTGTGATCTGGAACTCCCCGACTCTATTTGGTATGGGATCAATTCCAAACTATGAATGCAGTGATTAGACATAAGCAGTAGACTTATTAAGAGGGCTTGGCTATTGCAAAACACAGGGTATCTGGTACGTGGGAAAGACAGAGAAGGGGGGATTTACTCTAGATCTAGCCCGCTGTATGTGGCCTATGCTCACATCCAGCTCTGGATTAAGATGTGGCATCGTGTTGATATAGCAGAGCAATCTGGGGTTTCCGTTTCCACTATCAATAGAAAGGAGATGAAAGAAATGGCAGAAATGGCGATGAAAAAAAGAACGGAAGGCACGGAAATTTAATATCACAGCTGAATTTCGACGTGATTGATAGATGCAGATGACAGACAATGCTTCCAAATCATTGAAATAGTTTCCATGTGTTGTATGGAAGACGGCCAGTTTGGCCGATTTGGTTTTGGTAGAAAAGACAAGATCGGCTTGGTATCTGTATATCTGGCTGTTTTGGGTGGGGTAAGACTTATCTAGTGCTTTATCTAGTGCTTTATCTAGTGCTTGCCTGCCCTGTTTTTAGCCACACACACATATGTACTAATATTCTGATATATGCATATGCAAAATGGTCATAAATCAATCACATAACAGCACGTTGCATTATTTGTAATCACGTATAAAATCATACTGCCCTCCTCGGTTTATCTCAGTCCAGCTTCTATCTAATTAATGGAGTAGGGTAAGCAGACAGTACAGTGCCGGCCACCAATCCAGACTGTGTGCTTGGGCGGATGGAAATTGGCGTGAGAAGACACTCCAGATTTATACAACGGGCACTAGCTAGAGCTTTGTAGGAAATATTCACTGTTAAGACCTTGTGCTATCATGAGCGATTCGCCGTAAACATCATGAGGGTTGTATCTGAACGCAGCCTCGTCGAACCGCATCAGAGCCCATAGTAGCGGTGCTGTGCCGTCTGTAGCAAGAATGACATCGGGCTTCTGACGAGTCATGATGAAGACTTGCACATTTGGGTTTATTACTAGGTTCAAACTGTAGTTAGGCTGTGTCTGTATACAGTATACAGCTCAGCGCCGCTGATGCTAGGTGACGTCAAAGGCAGCAGGATATCGGAGCCTTAATTGCCTCTGATAGGTTCCGAACAAGGGTAGTAAAACTAGGCCTGGCCTCAGCCATCCTTGACATTGCCCGAGAGACTAACACTGCAAAACGCCTAGAATAGATTTCAGCGCAGCTTCGTTATATCCGGCTAGCCGGACTTCGTCACCAGGAGCAAAGTCTGGACCCGTGAGAAGACACCGGAGCCCTTCAGCAGCATCGGATAACGACCGTTGCAAACGCCCGACTATATATGCGATCCATCAACGGAATCTGCCGACTCTTGTCCTCTTCATCGTCTGGTAAAATGAATCTGTGGTGTGCCACGTGGCTTATACAGCCTTTCGTCTTTGAACATCAACTTAGGCTCGCGGAGACTATGACAGTCCACATGAGACGTAACATGAAGTTGTCAATGACGTTATTGGTATGTTTCTTGAAATGAGATAAATGATCATATTGAAAATGCTGCCATCAAATGTAACGCCTAAAAACAAATAAAACCCTAAATTCAAGCTATATATTATAATATTCGCCAGATTTGCGAACTCAGCCAATATCATGTCAAAACATATTACACAATCTACCCTACCACATACATCTCGAAAACAGACTATTCAAAAGCCAAATTCTAGATGGGGAAGATACACCGGGCCATACTTTGTCGGAGTAGTAAAAGCTCCGTCGCCCTGTACCACAAAGTCAACCTGTAGCGTGAGCTTTGACTGTCTTCCGGTGATTGGTGGTTGTATCATGCCCATCTGTAGTTGTTGTTGCTGTTGCTGTTGTTGTTGTTGAACCATGTCTACATATTCTGAATCCATCGATGTAACGGAGATGTAGTTACGGCGACCCATCAATCGCTTCAGTTCACGGTGTGTACCGCTAGCGTCTGTGTGGAAGATCTCCATCATATCCTCCTTGGTATCGGAGACTTCATGGAGAGATCGATGCCCGTTTTGTGGCACATATAATTGCTTGTTGTTGTGCAGCATCTTCAACACGTACTGTCCTTGTGGTGCTGCCACAATAGGCGATGTGATGATTTGGTACATCGTCTTGTGGTCGCGCGGGTGTGATGGGTCATGCACAAGACCGGCTCCGCAGCAGTTGACATCTATTGTAGTACAGTTGTTAGTCACACATCTCATCTTCTTTGTTACAACTGATAGTTCATAGTACTTACCACCAGACAAAAAGGTCATACGAATTCCCTTCTCCTTGGCAATGCCCTGAAGAGTACGAATGAGGTATGTTCTCTCGAGATCCTTGGACTCGTGAGTCCATAGATCCTTGAAAACCTCAGCAACATCCAGGTCACCGAATTGGTTGAGAACACTTCCCATGAAACCTTGCTTACCCACTGCCTTCTTGACATGTGAGAAGCCGGACGCTACAACCTCACGACCGCCAACAACACCAGCAACAGAGCTAGTCACCTTGCCGAGAATGTTGTAAGTGGTGTTGACAGCCTTCTTGCCAGTAGCTACAGCGCCTGCTAAGCTTTCAACTGCCTCCAGTCGTGGGTAAATGAGGGGTACAGAGATCATCATGATACAATGTTGCACACTTGGCGGTAGTGTGTTTATCTTGGGGAATAGTCCTTGGTATGTAGGGCCATCCATAACACGGATCATGGTGCGTTCGGATCGGCAATCGGGGCCAACAACAGCCATTAATGGGCCAAGGTACTTGACAAAGTGCCATCCATTACCAGTGATTGTGAAGAGATCGCGGTCGTCGCTAACATTACGTAGAATCTCGAGGTAGTATGATGTTGGAAAAGCAAGTACATATCGATAGCAATGCGGCCAATATTCTTAAAGATAGCTGAGTTATGCATGTAGTCTGGGTACGACCCATAACCATCAAAACTATATATTACGTTAGTATCGGCACGGAACAAAGTCACAGCAGAAAGTTAGTTCGTCGTATATCATGACTTACATATCATGGTCATCCAGCTGGAGAATATGCGGAATTTGAGCGAATGCTTCTCGGATGTATGGCTGGTCAAAATGGCTCGTGTAGTAGTGGAAATAAGCGTGAGGGACGTCCTCCTCATGACGAGCTGTCCACTGGGCATTCTTGCGATTCTCTTTACCGCTGATAGCTAGCCACTGCTTCAGAACTGGAATCTCCTTCCACAGACGGTCGCCATATATTTGATCACCTAGACCAAGTTGAACATGATATCCTCCACAGTCGACGTTTCTCTGTAGCACATCTTTCCACATGAAGCCAACACCGCCCAACTTTGATCGCTCGTTTTGTGACGTCGAGGGTGAAAAGTCGTTGCCAGAGTGAGCGATGAAACGCCAGCTAACTTCATTCTTGCCGGCAATAACGAATTCATAGCGAGTGCAGCCTCTGTGGGACGTAACAGCGTACGTCCAGCGCTCTGTGCCAGCCTTGCCCATTGGCAGGTCAATGCTGTATTTGTAGAATTTCCACCGTTGATGTTGGGCGATGACCTGAGGAACAAGCTGTTTTGGGTTCGGCGAGAGATCTACACTCAAGTGAATGTGGATAGTAGGTGGCTGAGGCGAGTCAACAACAATCATGATACTTCCATACCAGATTCCCTGTTCGATGTCCATGTTGACATAGCGCAAATAAGTCCAAAGTACACGCCGTTGGTGGGCGCTACCTTGTACAAATCCACACCCGAGCTAGGGGGCGGTCCCGAGAAGCCAGCAGCACTGGGAGCAGTAGAGTTTGCTACACTCATGATACTTTCGGCATAGCCAGGAGTATGTGGTGGGAACATGGGTGAAGCCATAGACTGCTTGCCGGTGAGCAAAGGAGATGCAAGCGGGTTTCCATAAGTTGATGCCGTTGGAGATAGGGGCGCAGCGTCGTGGCTGATAGGGTTTGGCCCTTTGGGGAACTCCCACTGAGTAGCCTGAGTAGCCAGATGAATGTAGTAGTATTGGCCCGAGTTTTGGTCCAAATGCGCAATCCAACCTTCTGGCAGCGGAGGAGGAGAGGTAACCAGTGGAAGCGTACCAGCAGCGCCTTGTCCATCATTCGCAAACGCTGGATGGCCAGAGAGACCAGCCTGACTTATGGCGGCAGCAGCAGCGGCGGCAGCCATCTGAGCCTTTGTAGACTGTTGTTGCTGTTGAGCCTGGATTTGGGCTTGCTGTTGCTGTTGCTGTTGCTCTTGCTGTTGTTGTTGCTGTGCCTGAGATGCAAATTGCTGGTTGGCAGCTTGTGAAGCTTGAACTTGCTGTGGCTGTGGTTGGGCTGACTGAAGCTGAGTAGTGATTTGTAATTGGGGCTGGACGGCAGCCTGGGCTGCAGGTACGGGTCTAGGAGATGCAATGTTTGGCTGGGAGTTGGCAACTGTAACGGGGACAGACCATGAGCCAGCTGCAGCCGGTCTTTGCTTATCCTTGGGATATCCTGCGCCAGAATTCAGGCTAGAATAAGCAGGCGGAGGGGTCTTGGTGCCCAGGCGCTGGAAGTCCTGCTCTAAAACACTGACCTGCAAGTTAGAATCTGTTGCGATAGGGTGACTAGGTGCAACAGTAGTGGGCTGTGAAGCATTAGCCACAGGGGCAGAGCCTTGGTAGACTGTAGGCGGGCCATGAGGGCCAGTACCAGGAGCTTCAGTTGGTGTCCAGGGACGAGGGGTGTTGGATGATGACAATTGCTGTTGCTGCTGCGGGGCCATTCCATATTGGGCCAGTCTGGACGTAGCGGCAGCACTCTGTAGGGCCTGAGCCTGGATAGAATTCAATGTAGCAGTTCCAGGAATACCACTAGCAGCATAGCGAGCCTCAATACCACCACCAGGGATCACGCCCGGTTCTAAAATAGGAGTCTTCGGGGGCGGAGGTGAGCCTCTGCTTGCCCGAGTAGTCGATGTACTAGCAGTCGAGGCAAATCTATTCACACCCGACGCTTCTCCAGGCATGCCTAGATATCCAGGGCCCGAAGGCTGAGATCCGCCATTGCTTACTCCGTGACCGCCTATTGCTGAGACCGGGGCCGGGTAATACACCTTTTGGTTCCCATTAGGATAGTTGATAGATGAGGTACCGTTGGCCGTGGGCTGCTGAGCCAAGTGGGAGTTCACGGGTGGTATCATGGGCGTGATGAATAGTTCATCGTTGTCGAGATTTGGGCTCGATGGGCCTGACAATGGCTTTGGAGCGGTTCCTCTACGCTGAGCGAGACCAGGGCCTTTGCTCTCGGACGGGCTAGTAAGTCGCGGCGAGGTATCATTGTAGTTGTGCAGAGACGGACTAGCAAATGGTTGTATTGTTGGCTTTGGCTTGCTGGGCAGCGGCTCCTCGTCGTCATCGTCTGGGTAGGGCAAAGAAAGCATGTTTGCCGAGCTTAGAGCGCCAGGCGGCAGTGGAAAGCTAGACTTGGACGAGGACGAGGAGGCAAACGGCGCAGGAGGCGTAGAAGTAGATACTGGCGGCGTCGGATACTTGAAGCGATCTGACGCAGAGGCAGCGCCCGCGGGCTTCGGGCTCTGCGGTTTGTGGATGCGGAGCGGGCTGATAGTTGGACTATCGCCATCTAGAATGCGATTGTTGGGCCGGCTGAGGAAGAGCTCCTCATCGGGAATTCCGCGGCTCCGTTCCATGGTGGAAGGTAGTTCGGTTTGTGCGAACTGAGGGGAATATCAGCAAGGGCTACAATGCAGTCTAGATCGATGAGGCGAGGCCACCGCTCAGTTATACAGCGGAAATTTTATAGCGCTCTCAGGTGGGAGAGTATACGACACCACCAAACAGCGGCAGTAACGATAATGCCGGATCGGCCGCTAAACAAGGCCGCAGGCAATTTGAAGTGAGGGAGTGCGCCAATGCAAGGAAGCTTCTAGTAGACAGGCGGGAAACAAGCCGGCGCAGGTACAAAGATGGATAGTGCAGTAGTGATAGCTGCGTATGATGGCTACAGGATAAAAACAGCAGCAGATTTTGGAGGATAGATCAAAGATGAGATGCAAGAGGCAAGACGACGGAAAAAGAAGAAAAGAAGAAAAGAAGGAAACTAGGAAACCAACCACTTAAGCAGCGGGCAACGGCGATAAAATAAAACGACGACAGGAACACAATAATCCAGCAAGCGAAGAAACGAGGTCGCCAGCATTTGAATGCCAAGAGCTCAGGGCCAAGGACCAAGGACCAAAAAGCCGGGCGCCTAGTATAACGTTATAGTGGCATAGTGTATGGTGGTATGCTGTACAGTAGTATAGAGGGCAGCAAGCACTTTGTTATGCAGTAACTGCATAGTAGCATTGAGCCCTCACCATAACGAACCGTGCTGCTTGCCTCCTGCACTCAAATTCAGCAGCCGAGCGGGAGGGGTCCCCTCACTCTCACTTTGTCCCTCGTTCCGCTTAATGGGCAGCCAGATGGATGAGGGATGAGGGATGGTGGATGGTTGATGGTTGATGGTTGATGGTCTGGGCGGCTAGGCAATTCCCCAGGTAAAAATGGCAAAAGAGGGGCCTATCTGTATCTATCTACAATCATACTACAGTTGCAATTATCATGCTAGCTTTGTGGGCTTTATCTACTGTTTGTTGTTGATAATTTGAATATAATAGCGGGGTGGTGATATGAGGGGCAGTCGCACTTTACTACCTACCAAGCACTAACTAAGTACTGCTCTTTTTCATTCTAGCAGTAATGCCGCCTAGTTATGTATAAAGCACTCACCTGTTCGACGATTCTATCAAAAAGTAGATACACTGACTCGATTACTGTAGAATCTGCAAAAAATCTCTCTTGTTATGCACTACCTGTATAATCCCAAATTGCCCACTAATCCCATCAATTCAAGCATCTTATGGTTGCCTCTTTGGCATTTCTACGTACAATGATGTGAATGGCTACGTCTATCACAAGCTTGGCCAAATGCTAGCTAGTCGTGTATGCTTCTTCATTGTCTGACTGTTCTAAATTTCTGAATGGCAACTAGGGTCCCTGGCTAGACTTGGCCTTCATCAAAGTAAACCATTCTAGTGCCTCCCGCCCCGCCTTAATCTATCGTGGCGGCAGCTTAACTGAGAACTCTGATTGGACACTTTGATCGTTGGTGGGCGCTTAAACTATAAGCCATCGAAACATGAGAGTATAGCACCAGCTCAGATGGGCGCGTAGAAAGCCTTCTACGGCACCGAGCCAAGACTTTGCTAATGATAACGAAGCATAACTAATTACAATTTAATACAAGGGGCTACAAAATGCTCGGAGGTTTTGAGACAGGTTCCCGATGAGGTGGTTTTTCCCGGAAAGGATTAGAAGTTGAAATGCGCAGGAATAGCATATAACGAAACCATAACAAATGTTCT
>RHLR01000832.1:0-13132 GCA_009806335.1 Davidsoniella australis
GAATAGTTATGTATAAACTCAGACCCTCCAGGGTATTATTATTATTCCCTTGGAGGGTCTGAGTTTATACATAACTATTCTCTTTTCATCGTTCTTTTTTCCCTTTCTCATCCTATTGTTAAAAAAAAAAAAAAAAAAAAAGCATGGACGGGATCATATGAATTCTCCGATTTGCCATATCGCGCAACGACACAGACAAAATAAGCACAGACTTTGCCTTATCAGCAGAGCCATATTGTAGTTGTATTTAAGAAATATATTTGTGGGCTACATCTAATGGGAAAAGTTAAGTCAGAGCTGAGTAAGCTTTTATAATAGCCATAGCCATAGCCTGGCAATGTTGTTACATTGTTACATATACTTTCTCTTATTTTTCTGTTACGCGCGTGGCCTTCCGGAGAGAGATAGGGATCGACAAACCACTTTGTTGTACAATACGATTGGTTAGTGGCTATAGCGAGGATGTCATCTATTCGCTGTAGAAGTCTCGACAGGGCAATGATTTATATATCTCTTTTCTTTCTTACCTTATTTATCTTCCCCTCGAGCTGAGATGATGTGAATTGAGGGGGAGACAAATAAACCTGGACAAATTTGCCATCAGCTATGTAGTATTTGTTTTTTCTATTTTTAAGCCGTCATTTGTCATTCTTCTAGCCTTCCATAGTACACATGATTTGAGTTTTCCTGGCTGATTTTCAAACAACGAGGTTCTTTTTTTACCGAGCTGGTATAGTGAGAGTAGATTAACATGATATTCAGCCAACTATGCAATAATAAGATGTGATGATAACTGTGTGGCTTGTGTATTTTGTCTAGGCTCTTAGCACTCGCTTGTCATAAACCATTAACTAGCTAAAGTTTCAGACTCGCCCCCTCACCATGGGAAACTGTGCCGGTTTTGTGATATTGTTTGCGACGATACTCTTTCACTGAATAAGGATTTTTTTCACTTGTTATGCTATCGTCATCGCCTGCTTGCACAGCTAACAGCAGCATACAGAGAATCCAATTTATGTTGTTTGATTAGATTGTGACAGCAATCAAGGACTACCACCGGCTCTTTTCCTGGAACAAGCAAACAGGCTTTGATCTTTACTTTTGACGTGGTCCGTTGTTTGTTACCCATCCATCCTTTTTTACCTTGGGGAAAAGGTAGACTAACCCTTGATATAGCTAACCCTCAAGAGCATCATCCCTAGGAGCCTCGCTCGATTTCCGGGACCGAACAGACGAACTGACCTCGCCGAGCTAAACGTGCTCGATCCGTGCGCCGTTGCAATCCATGCTGTTTTGGGGAAAGACTTGGTGTCAGCTTCCAGGGTCGACATAATACAGGAAATGTTGGCTTGTTTTGCGTGCATATTACCCAAAGTGGACAGAACAAGGACTTGGAGGGAACATGATGATGAACATGATAAACTGTAGTAGTATATATAAATATCCACGTAATATGTACATAGTACATATATATCTATCTGTATCTTTGTTGGGTTGCTTGAAACATACCGTGCTTTTATATTGAGCGGGGCAACCAACACCAATATCATATTTTTTAGGCTTTTATTTGGTACGAGCCTCGTTAAGACCATAGCACAACACCACTATAAAGCATGGAGACCAGTTTTCAATTCTTCTCTTTTTCTTTGATTTATTCCGTTGTGTCTATGCACTACATGGAACTAATGGACGAATCAAGCAACAACTTGCTCTTTTCGTGACCACATATTGTTATCTATTTTCTTGGCTGAGGAAGCATGGGCGTAAATATCTCTAGTCGTGATATCCGCTATCTCGGCTGTATTAACGAATATAGCAGGATTAAAAAAACAATTCATATTGAGAAAAAAAGAAATAGACAATGCGTAGAAGACTGCGAATGACGCAATTATGATAGAGGAAAATAAGAAAAAAATTCAACCCATACTGGAGTATATGTATTGGGCTCGTTGTCCTAGAGAGAAGAGATATTAATGTACCACTGGAGGCCTTATTACATATATCTCAAACTGGCTATTGACACTTAATATTGAAAATCGTCTTCCTTTCACCTTCCAGTTGTCGTAACTCCAATATCAGCGCAAATTTCAAAGTTGCAGCAGAAAACTAGATGAAAAAAAAAACTTTTTTCCATTCTCAAGCAACGTTGTTTTCTCCATACTTCGGCATGTTCGCGCTCATATATATATGTACTTATTTATTGTACTTATTTATTGTACTAATATGTGCATAGTGATTTGGGCCTGAACTAAAGAGGATTTCGTTCATTATTTGGGGGGTTTTTTAACGTAGTAACGAACTCTGGATACTAACAAAGTATTCATAACTAGCGATGGTAACCATCAAAGCGCAATACAATCTATATAAAACCTTCCGACTGTGGACCGCCTTGGGAAAGAGAACTCTTTGATATACATATATATATACACTCTTTTTTTTCTTGGCTCAGCTCATGTGAGGTTTATACTTTACCTTAGATTTCGAAACGATGTCTTGACTTTGAAAGAAAAGAAAAAAAGAAAAAAAAAATTTGAGTGTCCCAAATAGGGTTAGCTGTGTCAATCCAGACTTTTAGCGATGTCCAAATAGTCCACCTTTAAAAAATATAGCATATGCAACTAATGCACCAAATACAAATCATTTAACTTTATTTTCCTGTTTCGTCTTGTCCAGCTTGCATCTTTGGGCCTTTTTTTTTTTTTCTCTTTCTTTTTCCTCTTGGGATCTTTTGTTCGCCTGGGCTAATTTTTGTCACATTCTTACAAAGAAGTGTACAAGATACGTACGCTGTCATATTAGGCCTTTGTCATTGTCATGGGAAAAATGTTGGTATTTTTCATAATAGTAATAATATGCGACTTCAACCTAGTCTAGACTCTTATAAAATCGTCCTTCAGTAGAGAATACTTAAACATTTCAAGCAAACGTCTGTGTTTTTTTTTATTTTTTATTTTTTATTTTATTTTTTATGTAACATCTTTGCAAATCTAACCAACTTTGGGCTTCTTTTGTATGTCTCATTGCATCTACTCCGTCAGTTCATATCCGAATTTCGCATTCCAGATCTGACACCCTAAAAGAAAATACCAAAGATCGAATTTACCAACTGTTGAACCTCCTCCCTAATTTTCTATACAAGGGCGAATGTTATTATGATTATTCAACATACACAGCTAGATGTATCGTGGTTGGTAGCATTGGCATAATGTACGTATACAAATATCTTTATGGGCGGGTTAAACTGTCTCGAATCGAATATGCATCGGAGATCTTGGAGGACAGCCTGGCCGGCACTGAGAAAGAATTGAACTCGACGCTATCTTATTAACACGGTAGAAAAAAATCATGAAGTTGTACTTTGACCAAGTAAGGATTATATATCGGGCTTGGTAGCGTCGCACGACACGAGCTCAGCGCATGGCATTATAATCTTTATTATTATTATTATTATTATATATTATAATATTTGCTCCCCTCTAAAGAATTATTGCCGCTATATATTACTGATAATGGGAGTTGTACTGTTCATTTGCGTCGTATAATATTAGTGATTCAGGTAGACAAATATAGTCAAGTAAAGTCAAGTGGGAGCTGTGCGACAGTCTAAAAAAGAAACACCCAAAGGTCTCAATTGAAACAATAGCACGGCAATACTTGATAACGCTAGTATATGCAAGTACTAGATCTTTACCAATAGTGTAGATTTTGGAGGCTGGATTCAAAGACATATTAGAACACAAAAAACCCAGACGGTTTTATGTAATATCCATCAACTCACGCAGTTTCCCGTTAGTGTTCATTCTACATATCTGACTTGGGCTGGAGCTTGGCTTGACCTTGACCCAGCCCAGCCTAAGCATAAGCGAGCTCCAGGCAGTCAATTTGGGGTTTGTGCTTTCGCGCCTTTGGATTTTCTCTATCTTACAACTAGTTCCTTTTGCCACTGTGGTGATGTGCGGAGGATTACGCTGTGATGAAAATTAGTATGTTGGGACTGTCGATCTTTATAGACTGTGACTCTTCTAACAGAGGGCTTTAATCGAGTAGGAGTAGTGCTAGAATTTATGTTACTTTTCACTATATTCCATTCATTGAAAAGTGACCCAGCTAGCTAAAAGCCGAGTCATCACAACTTCAACTTGTGTAAGTTGGCCAGAAATCTTCGAGGTCTATGTAGCATTTGATGCTCTTTTGACAGCTACGCTACCGGGTATATCGATGGAAGCAATATTCGTGTTGATTCTGTGCTTGGATTATCCTCCTTGGCTTGAAAAGACCACGGGCGATTTCAGGTAGACTAGGCTGGGTTGTCTGGCTGACCATTTACCCAGAAAGCCATACAAGACGCACATGGAAGGAGAGGGAAGAATATCGTTTTTTTTCTTCTTTTTACCTGACCTGAGAATCAGTTTACAAGGCATGGCAATAGACAGGGCAGGCCGATTCCTTTATTATAGCAAAGTTTTATCTTTAATTTTTATGGCACGGGCCATGCTGTATTCATGGTAACAAAGCCGTCGCACCACATGCAGGAAGGAAGACAGACCTGGTTTTGGCTTGGCTGGTCATTTACAACTAGTTGGTTGGCTATAAGCATGGCATGGCAATGGCAGTTGGCAACAACGCGCGAAGAACGGAAGAATTAATATCTGAGAAGTGGTATTTATTGGTACCGGATCCGTGGCGTGCTTGGCTGGACGCTGGGTATATCATCGCATGTCCATGGATCTGTAAAATGTAAGGAATAGATAGTAGCGGATCACCAACCGGCCTCTGCAAAGAAGAAAAATGATATGGTTAGTAAACGTCTTCAAGCTTAGATGAAAAGTCTCGAAGCACAACACATGCTATCTTGAATCTTGGGCTTCACTATAGTAAAAGAAAAAAAAGCATGGACATTGTGTTAGCTGTTTAGACCAGGAAAACAGGGCTGCATACCGGAAATGGACAGCAAGCCAGTCGGACGATATAACAAGTTGCCGATAGCAGGAGCAGGCGATTCGGTCCAAGCTAGCAAAGTCAACTAAGACGTTGATTAGCTATTGGCTACTATCCATCGGCACTAAGTAGCTTATTCCACGGGCCGTGAGGCCGTTACAACGTTGCTGTGCATTGGGCATGTAAATATCGAGATCTGTAGGCGGCCAATGGCCAGGTGACTGAATCTATCTGCGGGCATGCGATTTTTATCCACCTGGTATTAAATTAGCGAGGCTAACTCTGTATTGAACAACGGGATCGTAGTAGAAGCGCTGCCGTATCAAATTCCGAGCACATGCACTCTAGAGTGAGATGAGTTGAGGCTGCGATCTTTGTATTTCACTGCATACTCGGCGAAATAATCAAATCAAACAAGAGGAAACGTCAGAGCCCAGCTTAACTGACTTTGGAGGTTGGCGGACAGCCCTGTTTCTCTGGAATTCAAGAATGTTGGCAGAGGTTTGTAAGTCTTTGCCGGGCGGGATGTGACAAATTTTGACAAGACACATATCAGAACAAATATTGGAACATAGCATTGAATCAAGGTCGAGGCTATCTAATGTCGACATTCCAAGGCAAAGCTGACATAATCACATGGTATTGTTTTGGTTGTTTTGTTTTTATTTAAAAAAAAATTGGAAGTTACAGTTCGCGGTTGTTTTGTTTGGCGACGACGTTTTGTTTGCGAGCGATCTCTGGGTCGATTCTGTCACTTTTGATGCGTCCCGAAACGATCTCTCGAACACCAATTTGATTTGATTATATTTATCGAGACACCAAGCGCCTCTCTTTACATTTTTAAGTCTTTTGCTTTGTTCAGTGTGCGGTAAAAATAGATACAGGCTTTGGCCGACTCTCTTTTTTCTTGTCCAAGCTTTCCATCCCTGCAACTGATGTGCAAGAAAAGAAAGAGAATTATAAAAATGAAAAATAAAAAATAAAATAAAAAAGGGTCCACCCGCGTTGGCAGGTACTCTGTACTTAATCTGTAACTCAGGGACCGCGTGCCGCCGCTACGTGCGAAAGATCGAGGGGCTACTTGTGGTGTCAGCACGTTTTGTGCGCCTGAAGAGGTCCCGCCTTTTGGTGGCCCAGGTACCGTTTTCTAACGCAGGCAGGCCCACTGAAGTCCCTTTAACTCAGCAGGAGAGAAAAATAGAGAAAAATAAATAATTGTAAATAAATAAACAAGCGCTGCTTGAAGAACAACTGGTGAACTGCCATGAATTTTCCGGAAGCTCCCCTAAACGCTCCCTTCCCTGAGTCCATCTGCCGTTCTTGTCTGTGGTGCTCAGCGAAGCAAACAAGCAAACCCCTCTCTGGTCTCCCTCGTGCTTTGAGAAGTACATACATTTACAAACACATGTGGTGCGCTGGAGACGGCCCGGCTCGGAGATATTAAAAACGAACGAGAGTATAGAGCGGAGAATCACAGGCAAACAAGCACATGCAATTATGCTATCTCCCCCCCCCCCCTCTCGCACAACTCTGCTAACCCGCATACATCTCGGATCCTTGTTAGTGATTCATTCAAGCCCGCCCACGCGCCTGATTCGACGACGACGACGATCACATAGCTGAGCAAATGGGGGATGCCTTGTGATCTCGTAGGAACGCGGCGCGGCATTCGACATAATACATATGTAATGTACATTAGTTGTACAGATATACATATATGTATGTACATATATACAACTATATCTTCCTGTTGTTTTCTTATCCGGTTTTTCAGAAAGAAAGAGATACGCCTGTCCGCCAGACAACTTCTCACTCAGTGCGGGCCATATTCACTAGGCTGCATGTGTGCTGTGCGTCCTCCAGGACCAATATTATCATACCAGCACGCAACATGCCAAAAGCGAGGAAATAGTAGCAACCCAAGAGAGCCAGCCGAATTCATGGAGAATAATAAAAAAGAAGATAAAATCGAGGATTGAAGAAAGCCCAGGCCGTTGAGCGGCCAATATCATCTTCTGTAACAGAAATGCTCTTCTCCACCAGCTGCTTATGCTCCCATCGACTATCGAAGGCATAAGCGTCGCCTGCATGGCCAAGGCCCGGCCATGTGCGTCGTTGGTTGTTATCTGTCTGTTCTCAAGTGTCTATTAGTGTATTTTATCGTTCTTCTGGTGGCGCTAGTTAGTCCTGAACTAGACCTTTTGGCTCAATATGCGCGCGAGATCAAAAGCACGCTATTCTATCCCCCCCCCCCCAAAAAAAAAAGGCTCCAGTTAAATCCGTCCTTCGTTCGCGCTGTTGTTCGATAAATCGACTAGTATGGCATGACATTTCGATTTCCGTCAGATTGCATGCGTAATGTACACTATTTTCTTTACGAGTTATAACGCAGATATGCAGCCGTGAATTTAGAGTTCTTGGTCTCTGGTGTTATCTGGAAGATCGAGATCTCATGTCACCGAAATGAACAGAGTTGACTAACTAGATATTCTATGTATTAGTACACTTGAAGTTAGTGTCGTAACAAGGCAAGGTTTAACTCGACAAGCAACAAGTAAGTCAGTTCAGGTCAGCCTGCGAGGAACGGCATCCCAGTCCAAACCCAATAATGTGCCAATCCCAGCTATACAGCTCTTTATTCCCATCAGCTGGCCTCACCAAATAGTCTTGCTTGTGTTCTATTCTGTTCTCGTTCTGTCTTTGGTCTTGGTCTTGTATTGAGGCTTGTCCCCGACAGAATAAGAGACGGGCTGTGATGGGGAGTGATCTGCTCGGCTAGCTTACCCCTTCTATTGGGTTTTGGTCATTCTTCGAGCACATGCACATGCACATGCACATACCCATGCTCACATAACAATGCAGAGAGACATGCCATTCATTATATTGCACCAGTCTTGCACCAGTCCGAGGACATGTCGTGGCTATATCACTGATTGTTCTCATCATGGTCGACTAAAAATTAGTTATCACTATATACATATGCACATACATGACTTGAGTTAGGGTTCTTTGTTTTGTAGTGTTTGTTTAAATTTCAACAAAGAGAAGAGCTCTAGAATGCTGTCCACAGCCTAACTGAGTGTCTCTCAAGGGCTCCATTTCTTGGTCAGAGCATCGCCCAAAGTAGCAAGACATGACAACGCTGGCTGTCCAATACAGGGCCATTCAAAGGGACGAACGAGCCAAGGACTTGACTTCCCCCTCATACCGCGTGGGCGTACATATATGTGTATGTATGCTTGCTTCTGATGCCTGCCTGTCTTTCTGTCTGCCTGCCTTCCTTTAGAGGGAGGGCTTCACTTTACCATATGTAATTTACGTGTATGTATGCAATTCCATGGCTGTGTGTCTTAGAGACTGTGCATACCACATATTTGTATATCTGTATACAACTACGTCTGTATTTGTACATGTATTCCACCGATTCACATATGCCACTTGTAGCTTTTATTCCCTCTTGGGCTACGAGGGCTGATGGTTTCCTGTCTTGGACCATGATGCAACCTGGGAACATGCTTCTGTTAGCCTTCCTTCCTTCCGGTCTCCCTTCTGTTGTTTTGACCAGTATTCATGATGAGTGCTCATGTCTCGATGATATGCTCATGTTACGTCCGCCACATTTTCCCCAATTCATGAGATTGTTCAACCACCTGGCTGGTGTTCTCATAGAGGCTTAAAGGTGAACTTTAACCTGTGCTAAACCCTAAGCCAGCAACGACAACCGATGACACTTTTATAGGATGGCCTCTAGACGTAACAAAGATAAGTCCAATCCGATAAATCCCATCAGTAGTCCCAGTATCCTTGTCCATCAAATCAATCAAATCCATCAACCTATGTATTGGGCGGGCTGCTGTGTGCGTGCGCCATCTAATAGACACACACCCCCTACTAGGAACGCCATGTGTTCCCCAAAGTCTAAGTGTCACCCCCATTTCACTGCAACTAATAGAAAATAGAACAAAATAATTAGTGCAATTAGTTCCAGCGGCTACTGACTAGGGGCCGCTGATACCGTCTTTTCGCTAGTGGCATGACCACTGAACCTGGCACAAGTCCAGTGGGTCGAGGCCTGTGATTTGGGCATTAAACTATGAGTATTAGTGTTTGTATCTTTGGTGGATGGGCTCTTTATTTTTCCCTCGTTCTCCTTCTCTTTGAGTCTTATTATTTTGTATTTTTTATTACAATCTTTTTTTTTGCCTTGGCTTTTTTGTTTTATTTCTATTTTCTATTTTGTATTTCGCTTCCCTTCCTCGATTTCTCCTCCGTGACTTTTTCCTACTTTGACTTTCTATTTGATATCCACCAGAATCTCTAAGAATTGCCGCTGCTGAAGATTTGCGAGGCTGCATTGATTTTCTTCACTCTGCAGCTACGTCTTCCTATCCATTATCTTTGTTTAAGCTTTGGTTTTCTTGTTGATATATGGCGATTCTCTCTGTCGCTTCATCTTCCACGACCCGACACTCTCGCTAGATCTCTTTCTTTTCTTTTTTACAGCATATCTGCAACGAGTACTTCGACCCTACGTTTTCATAAACCTCGATACGGTCTTCTTTTCCTAGCTCGCCGTTTAAAGCGCCATTGCTTGTTCTGACGAATAAATGTTCATGCATGTTGCTGATTGTTTTTCCCTTGATCGACTCTGCGAATCCGACTCGTAAATCTCATACTCATCTCACCTTGTTTTTCTCGACGCTTTTCTCGGTCCCAAGATCGACTCTTTCTACGCCGGTTTGAAGTCTATAATTCACTGCGTTTCTCTTCGATTTTGCTTGCTTTGAACGTTTCGAAACTCGCCAAACGGCTTTTCTCGCCATCAATTGCGACTAGCCTCTTTGGTTGCTTCTGATTCCTTATCTTGAAACAAAACAGACCAAGTCCCCAGATTCGTGACGACAACCACCGCCTGTCCTATCACACAACTGTAATATTACTGGCCTATCTTGATACTCTGCCCGTGTAACGGCCTGCTTCTACCACATATTCTAGCACAACCATAACGAGCCTCTGTCGCTATCCTCTCACGATACCGGTGTAGTGTAGTTGTCTCGCCGCTGTCACAGCCAGAGCCCCTCTAGCTTGACATATATATATATTTATACACTATAATACCGGTTTGCAAGCCAACCACGATGTCTTCCACTGCGGCACATGCCGAGCCACCGAGTGGCATCCACGCCCCTCTAGGCTTGCGCGATATGCTTAACAGCAGCGTCTCCGAACGCCATGATTCCGCCTACTACGGTACTCCAAGTGAGGCGTCTAGTAAGCGTATGGATATTGAATCTCCCCAGTCTTCCCCGAGTCCGAATACTACGGGTTGGCTGACGGTTACTGCCCCTCCTCCAGACACCTCAGGAACTTCCTTTGCCGCCCAGAACCACTACAACCACCACGGTGGCTACGACAAGGCCACTCCGTCGCCTACTTCTAGCCATCTGGCGCCCCAGTCCATGGTCTCGCCTTCATCTGGAGCCACTTCTAGTATGAGCGTGGCTTCCATAGTTTCGCCGACTGCGTCCGCCAGCCTAGATGCCCATCGCTACAGTCGCCCGCCCTACGACTCCCATGGACCCCATCCCGGAAACGATGCCGACCGTCGCGAGAGCGTCGATAGCCGCATGAACCAGGGCTTTACCGATATGCGCCTGAACAATGGTGCCTCCCTACCGCCATCACCGTATGTGTCTCACCTTCAGAACAGCGCCGCATCACAGCGTATCCCAAGGCCAAAGTACGAAACTCTGCTGCCTCATCGCATGTCCAATGGCTACCAGCCTGCCGCCGAGCGAACCCCCATTGATCTCCGGCTAGACAACCGTGCTTCAAGAATCGCCCCCACCATCACTGGGCCGACACAAGGAACGATAGCAAGGGCCGCCGAGCCCACGAAAGGCCAGGCATGGGCTTTCCCCGAGGATGACAAATCCGGCAGTTACACCGAGTCTCGCCGTAGCAGCCTAGCCGATTCTATCAACAGCAGTCAGTTCACTTCAGAGTCCCGGCTGCCGCCTGGCCAGATGCGTCTGGATGGTCAAAGTACCGACGGCGGCCACCGCTTATCGAGCACCTCGAATGAATATCTACCGGTTCACCACCATTCGCTTCAGCACAAGAAGATCATGGATATACAAGACGAGAATAGACCTGCTGGAAGCCAACCTTATAGTCGTACACCCGAGCTACGGCAAAGTCACAAGCTTGCGGAGCGCAAGCGCAGAACTGAAATGAAGGAGTTGTTCGAGCAGCTTCGTGAGATGATGCCCCAAGAACGTGGTGCTAAGGCCTCCAAGTGGGAAATCTTGACAAAGGGTAAGCTCAAATACATCTATTTCTATACTACCATATTCTAACATTATATCTCTAGCCATCACGGAAATCAAGCGTCTAAACGATACTATGCGAAACATGACCATCCATTACAATGGTGCTGTCAACGAGATCGAAAACCATCGCCATGAAATCCACGTTCTGCGCATGGAAAATGCCGAGCTTCGCGCTAAGATCAACTCGCACGGCATCGGACATTCATCCGGCCCAGCAAGCTCAGCACCCTCTCACCCCGCGCCGCCACCGGCACAAGGACATCCTTCAACTATTCTACCACCTTCAGCCCCTGGGTCAGCAACGGGACCGCCATCACGCTACAGTAACTCAGAGTACGGCACTGCATCGAGACCAGAGCTACCGCCTCTAAGATCCATCAGCTCTCAGCTTCCACCTCCAAGTGCACCAGACTCTATGACTGGTGTACAGTACGATTCTCATCGTCCCCCGTACTAAACTACAATCGCCGCTTCTACTATCACATAGATGGCCTTGTAAATCATGACGTTATAAGCTAAATAATGCTTCTTCTCTATTTTGTTTATTATTTATAGTCCCTTCGTCTCGTGGCGGATATCAGCATCGCATTTGTCGCAATGTAGTGACATCATCATCCCTAACTCAATGACATATACCCTTTTATTTCTTTTATTACCAGTCTATCTTGTGATAATTGGTACTATATTTACTACTACTACGATCATAAATTATTCTCCTGGAATCTGGTATATATTCTTTCACATTCACTTATATTTATACTCTCACTGCATTTCCTTTGTTCAAGTTTGGCATCTAAAAACTTTTGTTTTCGTTTCTTTTGCCTTCTCAAACTTCTATATACTCTCATATATGGTCCCTTGATGCAAAAAATCAAGGCCATATTTTTTTTTCATTTCTTTCTATCTCTCTTACTTTTTATTCTACTTTTTTTTTTTGGTTTTCTTATTATTGAGGTTTCCCTCCGGACAGGGAGAGGTTGGGTTGGCTTACATTTCATGGGAATAACACCTGGGTTTATTTTTCGTTTTTCGTTTGTTATATTTCTTATTCATATTCAACCTGGATGGCCATTTCCACTTTTTTCATCATTATATGTTTTTACTATTATCAACACGCGATGCTTGTACATGAAGCGGCAAAAGGCTCTATTTTCTTCTTATTCTTCTCTGAATATGGTTCTTGTGTTTCTAATCTGTTGCAAATGTTTATTTCGTCAACGGTAAAGCTTTCTTCTTTCCCTTTGTTTACTACCATTTTGTGTCTACGTATGGTCTCTTTTTGGTATATGTGAACTCTATGAAACTATTTGAGTGTTGATCATTGATATTGGATTTTGCATGCTTTCAATCTGCAATTTATATCTAGTTAGAGGAATGTTCGTAGTTCTAGGTTATCTACTATTCAACTACTTTGTAATTGATAGAACTTTGTTGTCTGTACTTGAATTTCCATTAATTACCAAAACGTAGTCTCAATTCAAGTTTTAATCAAGTTAGTCACATTGGTCGTTGTTATTCTTCTGTTAACAAAGTTCTTATAACACTCAAATTCCATCACAAAACACAACCTTCCCTCCTACAACCCTCGGGGGGGTACCTTTGAGTTCATGGTGCCTCCTCCTCTGTCCAAAGACGAAAATTTCCTCTCGTTGTGGGGTTTTAAGAGCGACCAGCACATATCACCAATGTCGCTGTACATTCTCTCGCATCTATTGATTTATTTCATGATGCACCGTTTTGTGAGACCTTGAGCCCTTTTTTTCCCTCTCGAGAGATGTTCTCACCAACGACCGCCCACCCCCTTTTCTCTACACTTTTGGTCATCGCTGGTCTCCCGAGCCTCATCTCCGCTGCTCAGAGAT
>RHLR01000833.1:0-13120 GCA_009806335.1 Davidsoniella australis
TGAGGAATATATCATATAATGGATAGAGAGTAAGTATGATTTTTTTAAAAAATAATTAAAATTGTTCTTTATTTTTTTATTTTTGGGGGGGGGGGATTCTTACTGTTATTGGAGGAGGATATATCAAAGTCGGCTATAGTTGTAAAATATCAGGTTAGGAGAGCGGGGATACATATTTTTTTCCAGATATTAAAAATCGTAGCGTAACTCTACATAAAAAACTGCACTTTTGCTTCAGTATGCCATCTTTGTCTTGTTTTCTCAAGTGCATCTTTTTGTGATATCCGTACTTGGGTTAAACCCTATCAAGACGGGAAAAAGTACCGGGATTCTGCATATTAAAATACACAAAAACTATGGCTTTCCTTTGTTGCTAGGCGGCTAGCAGATACGATTTTTTTTTGCATGGAAGACTGCAGAAAATTGAGAACGGAAGGAAAAAAAAAAGGAACAAAAGAAGCGGATTATTGTGCTTGTGAGAGATAATAGAAATACACATGCAATGTGCCAAAACAATGAAAGCAGGGGAAGACGATAAAGAAAAAAAGGCGTTGGAAAGAGGGACTCAGAGTAACACACAAACTGAACTGGCGTTAGACAACTCACATTCTTCTTCTATGCTTTTCTCCATGAATCGTGAACGACCAAAAGGTCGAGCTCTTTTGTGTTTTAAACGTACGCACGGGCTTGCGGCCACTCCTACTGATGCTAGGATCTTGGCGACATGGTGTAACAACACTTACTTACAGTGGAACTTATAAGCATGTGAAGGGCCGGTCTTGACCGTAACTGGCGGACAAGGCTCAAAAAATGATGGCTTTTTGAGTTTTGTTGATTTCAGTATGTTGGAAATGCCCCATACGAATATATATATGTACATGTATGTATATACCGAGATAACAGGGAGAAAATTAGCCAGCGCAAGGCTATAATTTTTTACGTGTTGGGCGAGAAGCTGACGTTGTTTGGGCTGCAGATTTGAGACGTTTTCTTAGCAACAGAACCTTGACTGACCCATTATATAATGTCAAGAGGAATGCTTCAGCCGCGGCAGGTTCTTCGGAATGTGATCAGCAATATGCAGCCAACGTCTGTAAAGGTCCTAAAAAGAGGACTACTGCTGATGTTTTCCATCGTTTCTCTGTTCGAAATCAGTACTATGCAAGTGGTAAATAGTTATGCCGAGAGAAGTTTACAGGAGAGTCACGAGTGTAAATGTGAGGACACATGCTGTGTTGAGCAATGATATGGGCGACCGGGTAGGAAACCGGGAGGGTAGCTGTGACTAACCAGCCACCTGTGTTTCTGTATATAAGTTGCATACAAACTTGGTGAAGTCAGACTGCTAGTAATAATATTAGTCGAACAGCAAGCACAGTAGCACTAAACAATGGATAAACTCCATATAGCATGGGCGACAAATGAACTAGGGAACTCTATGGAAGCATGGAATACCAACAGCGGGCGTTTAAAGGCCCCACTGGGCTGTATGCCAGGGAGCCTGTTCGAGCCTGCAGGCGTTGGCTCGTTAATATTATGCACCTGGTAACGCTGTATACATACAATGCAAATGAAACCAACGTGGCGATCAGCACAAGTCCAGCTCGTCCGTAAGTTGGAGGACATAGCCTTTTGCCGGCCATGATAACTATAGCACGATTACTATAGGTCATTCTAGGGCACATGAACACAGGGTGGAACAAAAAGGGCAGCGAGGGGCGGACTGGAATTCACCAGTGCGAGCGAGGGATTCAATATAAGGACTACGGAACTTTGGCGCCGGGAAGAGAAACGATTTAAAAAAAACCAGCAGCAATAAATGATTCAAGGCAGTAAAGAAAGCATGAATGAAGGCTGTTTTCACGAGACATTGTCTGATTGACAATAGGCGATTGATCGGATCTAAGCTGGCGATGTAAACGATGGATTTAGAGCTGAAGAGAAACTCTGAGATCAATCGTTTTCATATTCGGAGGGCCGATGTATGGTAGTCCTGTAATAGCGGCCAACTACAGCTAGTGATTCTCGTATATAATGTCTGGCGCAGATGAGCGAGGCACAAGATAGACCGTGGAAGTGGCACAGCGTAAGATCCCTTCTTAGCCATGCCATGCACTGCTCTATTAAATCTGCAGATGCTATCCTCACACCGGCTATCCGATGACCTATTTTCGAAATGGAAATGGGAAACATGGAGTACTCGCCATTGACTTGGACAAGAGTCGCTTTGCGGCGAATGACTGGTTATTTATCGCTGTGTATGCGATGCCGTGAGCCGCTCCAATACGCCATCAATGGGAATATATAATGGGAATATTGCACTGTGCCGGTTTCATTTTACGATTTATAACATCAAGACATATCGGGTGTCTCTGATGAGCAGCAAATAAGCACGGCGGATAAAGCGAGGCGACGAATTAGGTGGACGATAGATAGAGGATGGACAACGGATGGTTGAAAAAAAGCAACCAGCAGATATGTGTATGTATATCGTCGTCACAAGTACGCTATGGCGGACACCCGAAGGCTAAAAAGGGAAGACTAAAAGGCGCTAGAATGTACGTGAAGCGAAGGCTGATGTTAGCGTAAAGAAAGATGGATAATACGGCAAATAAAGATATGTATAGTCCGCCGGTCTGTACTGCAATAAAAAAGGCAAGGAGACTGACTATAACGATGCTTTGAGCAATTAGAAGAAAATATAACAGCAAAATTAAAGAAAATAGTTACGATATGGATATGGTATGTATTTATTGTGTGGAAAATAGACAATATTATGTCTGCAGCAAAGCCAAGAGAAAACAAAGTAAAGAGCACAGTATAGATAGATAGATAGATAGATAAATGTCAACAAATAAGCAGCGAAACGGGCAGGCATACCAAATAGTCAGCAATGGCAACAATAACCAACAAAGACCAGCCAAATTAGGTGACGAAGAAATAGGCCAGCCAAAGGGCAAAAAAGAACGCCCGAAGGGAAGGAAAAAAAGACAGCAACCATAACAACAGGAAAAAGAAAATATCGGCTTGTTGGGTAATTATAATTATCTGCTATCATTGGCTGCCAATTTTGTACATTCTACACCATTCGACCAATTCCACCACGTATTCAATCAGAAATCCCATCCAGCCTAGCTGCAGGACGCCGGAACTCTACAGCGCATAATTCATTTCATAACCACAATTGCAAATACTGATACCGATCTGGCTGCTCAGCTCTTCTCTAGCTCTTCTGCTTGTTCATTATGCCCATTATTCCCATGATAAGCATCTCCTCGGGCGGCCGTTTTGGACTGGACTGGACTGTGGCGTTGGCTTTTTGACTCTCTTCTCTTCCCTTTCTTTCTCTGCCGTTTGGCCTATTGCGAACTGGATAGAGCCGTTGCCCTTCGATCCCTACTTTCCATTTATTATTGTTATTGTTATTCTTTATTTTTCCAAATCAAAACATCAACAAAAACGGCAGGCTGGGCCTTCTCTTCTCTTCACGCTTCAGGTGCCACTACGTGCTGTCTATAGGCTCTTTTGTTCCATTCGCCACTTGAGCTTCTATGCCTAGTTGTATATCCTTATAGTTTCTTCATCTAGACCTTGATTTATCTAGAGCCTGTTCTATAGCATTTTCTTCCTTCGCTCTTTGTTAGCCCATTGTTAGCTCTTTTCAGGCTCTGCTTCCTTGTTAGCAGATACTACGCCGTCTCTATGATATCAGGCCGGCCGGTTAATTATTGAGCAAATCGCCGCCGTGTTTTCTTTTTGTCCCCGGCCATTGAACCTGTATTGGACATAATTTCACGTCCCCGGTCGCATCGCTATTTATTTACATCGCCATCGTCCATCGTCAGTTGTGCCACTAAAACTCGCCGAAGAACCCTCGGTAATCGACTTAGTTGGTTGTTCTAATCCATAACCCACCGTGATTGCTGGAGCCTGAGCCTAGTATCTTATTCACTAGCCATTGCTCATCACATATAGTCTGTCTAGATCTCTTTCCACTTAATTTTTTTGGAGCTAGGCAGGAGCCGACCTTCATACATAGGCACCTTCGTGAGACCTGGGCTCTTTTTTCATTGCCCAATATATCCTTATATACTAAATAAGTAGCCGTCGTAGAACAGAGTCGTAGTAGGACTAGGAGGACCGCTATTGGCATCGTCTGTGCTACGGACAACCATTCCTGTCACAGCAATTCCTGTTACCACAATTCCTCTTCCAACGCCCATCACGATTATCTGTTTCTGTTCCCGACAATAGCTTGCTGATCTGATCTCCCAGTCTATCCGCTAGTTACTTGTTTGAGCCACGCCCTGGTCTGGCTGCCCTGGCTGTCTTTAAACGACGCTCCGGTGCGGACAGATACTCCGAGTACTGAATATATGGGCTCCGGAGTCTTCTATCCTGCCCTTTGTGTGATTCTCTGCTAGCTCTGCTAGCACCGTGACTTTCTCGCACGATATACCAGACTTCTCGGCTTTGATCTGATATCTCTTAAACTCTTGACACGTTGATACTGCTGCTATCGGACATACTGCCATCTATTCCTGCTTCTTCCCCAGTCGCTGCTGCTTCACCAGCTTTTATAGTGCCATCTATCGCCATAAATCCTGGTCATATTGTGTTGGCCGTTGGACGTTATCCTCCTCTTATTGCCTTGCTGCTCTTTCTTCACCTATTCACTTGGCACCGTCAGCCTCAGAGAATTTGCGTCTCCCGTCGACTACTCTACTAAATCCTCTTCACACTGTCCGAAGTCCCCTCTACGTCCCGCGCAGCTGCATACAGGCTTGCCCTTCCGTATTCGGTATTGTACCACGCTATCACCGTGGCTCTTGTTCTTACATTTTGGAGACCACCCACAGCTATCCGTTTATGTGCTATGCCCTGTATCCTAGCGCTTAGCACATAGACACGTTTTTTTCTTCCCACTCCTACTTCTACTTCCATACAGTTGGCTTTGTTCAGCTGCCTCGTTTGTGCCAATATCCGTGTCCTGCGTTTGACGCCACAAGACACGCAAGCATTGATTCTCTCGCATTTACACTCTCACATACGTATATGCACACTGGTACCACATGGTGAACACACACGTACGCCCACACTCACACAGACAAACGCATCTGCTTTTCGTGTTTTGTTGTGTTGTGTTGTGCTGCCTGCTCTGCGACAGATAGCCCCAAGAAAGATAACAAGACAGGGAGAAAGAGAGAGAAAGACAGAAAGAAAGAGCGAAACCGCCCACAGGCACAACTGTAAGTACGTACGCCTACTATCTTCTTCTCTTGCTCTTGCTCTTGCTTTTATGAGACTCACCAAGACATGGAGAAATAGAGAACCCACAGTTACATTCAGCTACACTATCTAAACAGAACACAGATACTTGCTCTTTCGCTAGCTTCATAAACTATGCTACCGTACCTATACTATACTCTTTTCTCGCTTCATACCCGAATCATCCTCTAAGTGACGTCTTGTGCCTGCGTCGTGTCTTGTCTCGCCACAACCTCTTCTTGTTTCTCTTGTTCTTCTTCTTCTTCTTCTTCTTCTTCTTCTTTTTTCTTTACTAGTTTTTTTTGATTTTCTTGTCCCACGCTTAATTGGTGCTTTTGCGTGTGGCTTGTTGCTTCAGTGTTCCCAATACTTTAAACACCGCTTCTGCCCGCTTCTCCCTTCGTTCTTTCGTTCTCTATTTTTCTCCTACTTTGCTACTGCGAAAAAAAAGAAAGTTCATTGTTCGTCCTTCTGCCCTGGCCATACTAAAGCACGTCACTTCGACATATCTCCTTTGTTTTGTCGTCTCATCATTGATCAGCTGCTTCAAGTGACTTTCTCCATCTGTTCATTTCTCCGTGATCTCGTCCATCTGCATTGCTTTTATCCACTCTTTCTTAGTCCAATATTGGTACACGAACTACTTCCTATCCGTCTTGGACCCATCTCGTTACCGGCAAAGCTTCATCTAACAAGTTAGATACACCTCATAACTTTGAATACTGCAACTAGTTTGAGGTTATCGAGTTGATAGTGTCTGGAACTACTTGAGAGATAACACCTGTCACTGTGATATCCTCAAAGTATCATTTGCACCAGTTGCTCGTGTGTGAACCGTAAACTCTCCCTAAGCTCCCATCAGTGTTCGTAACAGAGTTTAATCTCATTATTGTCTATCTTAGTTTCGCCTACATTTTAGTAGACATTGCGGTAGAACCCGAGTGTCTTTTTCGATACCGTCTTCGTTGTCATATCTACACTACATCTAGAGACAGCCTTGCTATCGCTGAATACTTAGTCTAAGCAGCTCGTGGAAACATTGGGCTGTGATTGTGTTCGCCTCACCCGGGACGTCATAACAACCTACTTTTATAGAGTTGCAAGCGATGACCTTTGGTTGAGCTAGTTCGAGCCTACGTGTACATCTTCAGGACAAGAATAGAGGAACTAGGTAACCTCGTTCCATCACTGGATCTTGGAGAGCTGCTGCTAGTGATTCAGAGTTACTGGCAGCCTTCCTATTCCTCTTCTTGTATTTCCGAGTACATAAGAAGAGCATTTATTCCTCACTCTTTGTAGAACACCCTTTTCTCCTGGACTACATCATTACTATAGGGTTGATATTGAAGTTTTTTGTTATCAGTGGCAACTACTCAAAACAGACACACGATATATCACCTGACCTACGCAAAGACACCATTGATTTGGCTCTTGCTTCTAGATACTCTGGTTGCCCTGGTAGTCACCAACCGTACTGCGTATCATATCTAGATATCTAAAAAGGTAACTACCATAGCCAACTTTGACACTAATTGGTTACTTATCATTCTGCAATTCTGCCATCTTTGTTTGTGTTATTCTGTCTCCTTTCTGCTTTCCTGCCTTTTTCAGACTTTTCAGATCGTTTCTAACCTTTTGTTTGTTCTTCCAGTCTCTTTTTGTTTTGCTCCATTTCTTCTTCTATCTCTTCTTCTTTCTTTCATTACACCTCAAGCAACAGGCATTTCGCATTTTGATTCTTCATTTTCTTTTTGACTATTCTTGTATTCGACTTGCCTGAGTGATACTTCTTTTCTCTTTTCGATATCGACTTCTCTTCTACAACATTCCGGTCTAGTGAGCTACCAATCACGTTATTCATCTCACTGGTTCAAATGCTAACTGAAATTCATCAAAATAGTTCCGTATTTACCTATAGCCATCAAATTTACGTCCCACATCCTCATCTTTATCCAAATCATTAAGCATGGCTCGTGGTAGAGGTGGCTTTGGTGGTGGCCGTCGTCCTGTCTCACTCACTGGCATCATCAGTGGTGGTGAGCGTGATGATCTAGCCAATCTATTGTCCGCTATTACTGAGGTCATGGCTAACAAAATGATGAGAGTGTTTGAGGATGCCAACATGCCTTATCGTCCATCCCATCAGCGCCTGGTGGCTGAAGGGTACCAAAAAGAAAATCTGCCTCCTAGACCTATCTATCGTAACAGCACCTCAAGCCTTTCAACAAGCTTGAGTGCCAATGCTAGTGACGAAGATGATATGTCAGTCTTGAAGGAGTTACGTCGAGAAATGCTAGCCTTCTACGGAAAATGGCAAACAGCTCTTATCAACCGTGCTAGAGATTTAGAGGCTAATGATGCTCTCCCATCTCCCGCTCTTAGCGAGGGTCCTGTTGGTAATGGACGACGTGGAACTAGAGGCCGGGGTGCCCGTAATGGTCGCGGTAAGGGTGCTCCAATTGTAGCCCCGCCTAAAGCCCCCGTCGTCGGTACTCGCACCGTTCATACCACTCCCGGTAATATTATCTCTCATGATGTCCTACGTGATCTTATATTTGAAACTGACTTTTATCCCTTAGGCCCGATTCGTGTACCTTCCGTATCACAGACAGATCCTAGTCTTCGTCATTTCCAGCCTGTGCCAACTCCTCTTTGGGGTCTACCCATCGAACGCCGCAGACTTCTCCAGAACATTGTTTTCATGCTTGTTCTATCCTTGGAAGACTACAGCGCCTATGGCCGCACATTCATGATGCACTTGGCTGCATCATTAAATTGTCTATGCGCAGTGTTCAAGAGGACGAGGTTCGGTTGGGACGTAACTTGGGAAAGATTTCTCTCGAGTTTGCCAAAGGTGAGATGGCTCGCCGAATTGCTGAAGGTGCCGAGATGCCTCGCGGACGACAAACCGGCCCCAACCGCGCCAACGACACCGAATTCTTAGTTGGTCCAATCAAAGATTCGACAATGGGCCGCTGCATGGAAGGCGCTGTCCTTGATAGTGGTGCGATAGTGGAACTTCTTGGCCAAATCGGCGATAATGGTGTCGCAATGGGCTCGCTGTTCGCTTTCTACGGAGCCAAAGCTACCGGGAAAACGTTGGATGCCTATTCCAAAGATGTCCAGGACTATGCCTTGATCCCGCTACATGGAAAGCTCAACAAGGACATGCCTCTCCTAGACAGTCGGGATCTACATCCTCACGACCGCCGTCTGCGTATGGTCATTGGCGTCAGTGGTTCTTTTGTAGATATCACTGATAATGTTGGCACTCCTTGGGCCTGTCTAGGCAATCAGGCAGAGGTATATGCCCTTCGTTGGGAAACTAACTCTCTCCGCAGTCTTGGCAGCTGCATGGAGATGGTGGCGGACAGTCGTGGATGGGAGGATGCAAGAAAATACTTCTCTCTCCATTCCAGTAAGTTATACTACCAATGTTACATATCTGTGATGGAGCGCATGACTAACTGCTGAATAGTTCACGATGCCTTCACACGACAAGAATGGCCTTCCTGCTTGCGTCGTTTGAGTAAGCTGACCGACAATCCCTGGACTGTCGGTATGGTACGTGCCGACAAAGTTGGACTTGTGCTCGCTGATACTATCCAGCGCAAGGTTCAAGGTGGCCGCCCGATCAGCTTAATCGGATATGGACTTGGAGCTCGCTGCATCTATAGCTGCTTAATGGCACTAGCTGAGCGTCGTCAGTTTGGCTTGATTGACTCTGTCCTATTGATGGGAGTACCTGCCCCTGCCGCCTCACATGTTTGGGTTGCAATGAAGAGTGTTGTCAATGGACGTCTCATCAATGCTTATTGCCCTTCCGACTATATGATGCCTTTCATGTATCGCCTCACGGACCCCAGATTTGGTCTTGCTGGTATCTCTGCAGTCATGGACGCGCCTGGTGTCGAAAATTGCAATGTTGGTGATATGCCATGTGGCTACATGAGATGGCAATTCATGACAAGCAGAGTTATGCAGCTCGTTGGATGGGAGGATGTGGATCACGAAATCGTTGCTAAGGAAGCGATCAAATTGGTGGAGCTTGATGGCAAGTATGTTACTGGTTCAGTTGAACAGAAAGTAACGAAAGCATTTGCTCCAACCGTCCTCAGTGAGATCCGCCCGACCATCCTAAATGAAAGACGTCCCACTGTCATCTGTGGAGGTACGGCCAAGAACTCAACATCTTCTAGCCATCTCCCCAACATACCCCCAACTCCCCCATTCACTGCATCTGTTCCCGTTGCTATCAAACCAACGGCGCCTTTTACAACCCTGCCTCCGGTGTCTGATCCAATCACCCGTCCTTCATTTCCACCGACCCCTCGGCCCTCTCGTGAACTCATCTCACGTCCTCGCGAGCGTTCTAATAGCACTGTTAGCAATCAGAGCTATGCAAAGCGTGTTTCTACAGGCGCAGCGAATGCGATTGACTCTATGAGCACCCGACCATCATTCACTAAAAATAACGGCGGTTTCTCTACTAATGGGGAAAACCCACAGGGAGGACGTTCGGGTCGTCGCAATAGCCGAAATGACACTTTCCGTGGCGAGGGTGGGACGAACCGCAGACGCAATGGCCACCGTGATCCTAGTCATGACAACCATTCTAGTGTGGGGTACACGTCAAGTAGTACTGACGGTGGTCTTGCTTTTGCTTCGCGGAATGGTCGGACTAACCCGGCTAACAAGGTGAAAAATGAGACTGACTATTGGGTCAAAGCATCTGGCCGTCGCCGTGGGGGGCGACAATCTTCTACCACGGAGACCCAGGATCGCGCAGGTGAAGATAACCGCAACCGTCGTAGGAACGGAGGTGGTGGTGGTGGTGGTGGTGGTAGTGGCGGTAGTAGTGGTGGTGGCCGCCGCAACAATGGCCGTAGTGGCACGAACTCTGGAAGGGGCCCTCTTAATCAAGTTTAGGAAAACAGAGGCGCTTTCTCGGCTCGCCACACGGACTATTAGACGCAGAGTTTACAGGCGATAATAAGATGTAGACGATAGTATGGATAGCCTAGGGGGTGGAATGGAAGGAGTTTTTTTATAGGTTACATAATGATGGTATACGAGACATGGGCTTTTATGCTGGTAATGGGGATTGGGAAACATACTTTACGTACCTTTTTGGTCTTTTATCTTGTTCATCTTTTAAGATGCGGTTCACCGAGGACGGTCAGAATTGTTAGCTGATTTTTTTATGGAGGGTTTGTATGGGTTACAAAGAAAGACTCACAGTGCCCTTCAAGTATCGTGGTTATCGGCCCGGGTAAGCATGTTTGCCTTGGTCGTTAGATTTCTTCGGGCTGGCTTTCAGCCCAATTCTTGTTTTATTAGCACTTGCATTTGTTTTAGGGTCTTCTATCATTCCGACGTTGTTATTGTTTTTAGGTCAACTTTTAATGAGATCATGCACAGGTTCTTTGAACAGATCTTCATACGTGGGGATGTATTACTTATGAGCGACAGTGCATCGATAAATTGAATTAAAATTGAACAATAAAGAAACCATAGTACAAAAATATTTCAGTAGGAAAGAAAGGTTACTCGACGGCTTCATTGTTCCCATGTACAACAAAGAACTTGCTAGTCTTATGTTTAGCCATAGCAAGATTATCCCAGTCTTCGGCCTTATTAACAGGTTGTTGGTGTTCCAAAGATGATCTACGACGGCGCATTCTCTTAAGATAGCCATGTTCATATTCCCGATCCAACTCATTCTTCAGATGACTCAACCCAATTTCCGCCTGTTTGACAGCATCCGTAGTCTCATCACGAATAGCGCTTAAAGGCTGCAAAGGGCGTGCGGAAGAAGCAGCCTGTACATCCCGGACGAACGCTAACTGGGAGTGCAAAACGGCTAACATATCCGCCTCTTCCTCGGGTGAAGCCGGTGGTGGGAGAGCCGATAGACGCAAAAGATGGCGGAGTTTGGTCGGTGATACGATGGTTTCGTTGGGTTGGATGGCGGTGAATAGAGAGCTTCGGACAGACCAGGTTGGGCGGGAGAGGAGAGTTGATATAGATGAGGATGAAGAAGAGGGTTTGGATGGCTGGTGGGTATATGAGCTCGTTGTTATAAATCTTTGTGTGTGTGAAATGAGACGGAGACGTAAATATGCTCTAGTTGGTGATAGAGAGAGGGGCGCCATGGTTTGGAAAATAACAGTAGAGGCCTAGTAATTTCAATTTTTCAAAATTTCGGCTTGTTTGGTAGTAAAGAATTAAAAGAACAGAGATTGCTTAACCTGTAGTCAAAATAGTCAATTGAATTACGTTTATATACGATTTACTTCGATCTTGTTTTTGAGGTAGCACAATTTATTCCAAGATGTTTAGGGTTAGAGTCTAATAGGGTTGATTATCAACAATGTGGGGTAATTATTCACCACCCAACAAGGTTTTATACTTGGAAATGAGAATACATCTGAACACTATGAATTTTCCATTGAAGGACAATCAAGAAGGGTCACACTATATTATTATTGTTATACAACGGCTAAGCCTGTTGATGACAGTAAATTATTTTCTGCCGGCGTTTATATAATACAAATACCTACTTCAAAAATACTGTGAGAAGGTATTAATCGTCTTTTGTATCAAAAACGTCTCATTATTTCTTCCGAATCAACATATAGGACAATCAACAAAGCATGTTACATGTGCTACGGCCTTGTTCTGGTCCACAATTTGGTATGCCCTGTGATCACAAAATTATAACAATCACAAAAGAGAACATTGATTCTTACCAGTGGCTGGAACAAGACTCTACTGTAGAAGATCCCTTGCCCGAAGCTTCTAATCTAAGAGTTGGTTAAAACACTAGGAGCAGGCCTTGAAATCTAAGTACAATTAGTAAGGGTAGTGTTTCGACCTCTTCTTAGCAGAGTTTCCGTAGAGGCCCCCACCATACTACTCTATCGATTTGATCAAAGTCAGGTACTTGATAGTATGTCGATACATTTCAGACAATGGATTGAAATGATCAATTATCATGGTTATCATATTATGTACATAGATTCAACCTGATAGTGGAGTTGGACTCAGTGATATAATGGATGAGTTCCCAGAGTCATTAGATAGTGTGAAGAGTTTATGCTTGACAATCAGATCAATATTGTTTGGGAATACAGCATATCAAATACTTGGAACACCAGAAGGAAATCCTGACTAGCTTTTCAGCCCCATTCTAGAGGCCTACGATAGTACTATTAGAACCTTGGAATACCACAAATGTTATTACATACTGAGAAGGCGGCCCTAGATGTCTAGTTTACACATGGCTTATGCCCAAACCTTGAAGTATTTGCAAGTTGGCCATTAATGCCCGGCCTGTCACGTTTGCAAACACACTTGGCTACATGTGATGCTAGAAGCAAATATTTGTTGGTCCCTATGTAGAGTAACGGCAACAAGGCAAATGGTAACAATACTTCCTTGTATATCACTTAAACAGTTGTATATGCTAGTCTCATGGTCAGGTACATTTACATTGGGTCCCTCTGCTCCTTTCTCCCCCAACGTTACACCCAAGCGTATATGTCGAAACTTTGACTCAAGAGCCAGAATCACCAAGCAGATACTATGTTTCATAAACTATCAGGAACTTCCTCTCGTTTGCTTGTTTGTTTGTAATCCCTATCTTGACTTGATTTGACTATATTTATCGTCTGCTTTGATTTGATTTGATTTGATTATATTTAACGTCTACCTAAATCACTAAGATCATACGACGCCGGATTGGATACCGGACAGATATTTAAAGTCCTCCGCTCGACAAACTCAATAGCTTTGATTTATCGTCTGCTTTCGCAGCAGAAACGAACAAAATATATAAGTAGACCTGGCA
>RHLR01000834.1:0-13108 GCA_009806335.1 Davidsoniella australis
TGTTTTCTTCTTAATCTACAGGCTCTAGCAGGGGTCTTCTAACAAGATACTTAGGACTTCAAAATACAATGTACCCCATAATACGTCTGCCAGCTGCAAAGTGCCGTCAAAAAATGTGTAACACAATAAAAAACGAAAAGTTTTGACTAGGCACATTGAAAAATTATACCGTATAAGTCTACCTTGATTCGCTAAAGTCGCAACATTTGGCCATGATTCTTACGTTATCATTATATATTATCAAAGCAGGCTTTAAACCTTCTTTACCCGCTGATGATGATGCACATTCAACAAACTATGATGATACGTTCCAAAAATGATGAAGTAATATTTTCTTGGTAATAATTTGATAACACCTTGCCAGCTGGCAGCCTTAGTATTGGGTACATTGTATTTTGAAGTCCTAAGTATCTTGTTAGAAGACCCCTGCTAGAGAGTCTGTAGATTAAGAAAAAAAAACGGCCTGTAAATTAAAAGTTTCCTTCGATAGTTATCTAAGGTTTCACCCAAAGATACATATATAGTATTAAGACGATATATCACGGGCAGCACCAACTATAATACGAAAAGACTCGTACAGATACATAAATATAAGTATACAAACTTGTGGATGTGTGAAATGAATGTATCAAGATGGCCTCTCGTTGAACAGAGACCATAATTCCCCTTTCCAAGTAATGTGATATAGTCACACAATATTCAGAAGAGAAGCGCCTGTAGAATATAAAAGTGGAAGGCTATTTACTAAAACTTTGTATCAAATATTCAAGTTATTGGGCTAGTGATGGCAATATCTCGTTCGAAACAAGTGCATACAGGGGATAGATAATGCCTGTGTCTACGACAGTATCAACCTGAAGTTAAGAACCACTGACAACGTACAATGTTGTATCTTAGAGTGCTACCTATTAAGATGTTTTCAATGGACAATGGACCATAGTGGCGTTTATTCTTGACGCCATTTTCGATCTAGGGTATCGGAAATATGCTGACAGGTGCACAGTAGATACAACTTTGTGTGTTTCTAGGTGCTTGGTGACTACCATTCTGTTAAGGGCTAGTCGATAATAAAACCTCAATGACACAAATATATATGATCTACAACAGACTAAACGTGAACACAATCAAATTATGATAGTTGTATTCCTCTTGTGCCCCCTTAAGGAGGCTGTCAAAGATGTCATGCACTCCGACGAGGAGAATAAGGCGAGAATAAAGTGTAAATCTCATTTTAGACCTCCTTATGATGATTTGACGGGGTCAATATTGTCAGACTACTCACTACTGACTAGTAACGTCAAAACATTTAGCAATAGCACGGCGTAAGGTAGATATTATAATGTTATTGAAATACATACATTGGTTTCTAGTCTTTCGACATCGAAATTGGGATTGCTATGAGCTCCGTGTTATAACCTTAAGCATTGGGCTCATCAATGCTACGGCGATCCAAGCCGCTCGTGGACACACCAGGAAGATGTGAATATGGGTTGTTGTTAGGCATTCATGCTATAGGCGTCGATATAGAATAGCCTAGAAAATAGAGACAAGAAAACATGATCTAATTTCTATTATTTCGAACTTGTATTCTTTTCTCAGCTTTTTTTTGCCATTGTTTGTGGTGTTGAGGTGGACAAAGCTTCTCTCGACACGAGGCTGGACGGATACATAGTTGACCTTTACACACATATTTTCAAGGCCTTTAGACATTTGGCATATCTCGCCGAGCCATTGGCTTTGCGTTTGGTGTGCTGAGGCTCTCAAAGCAACAATTTACCACTATAAGTCGATGCTTAATGTAGAAGTCATTATACATGCATGGACAAAGCTGGCTAACTTGATCTTTTTACCCTTTCTAGCTGCATCTTATGAATGAGACTGATGTTCTGAAGAGACTGGCTTCTAGGTCCTTTTCATGTGAAAATGTCTGTGGACAAAGTGTATTTCAGCACTGTTAGCTAGGAGTGACTTTCACATTAAACCACAGAGTTGAGATATTGATGAGCTTCTTTGTATTGTTTATTGTTTCTTGAGTTAAAGAGCATATAGGAATATGGCATAAAGAAGCAACCAAAAATGGCATTCATCCACTAAACCCAAGTTCCGTGAGTTTGAACATAGTTTGTATATTCTATTTTTCTAGCACTCCCCGTTTCTCGTCTACCTTTCGATCTTGCCCTGTATCCCCAAAAGAACCGAGTAATACTATATACAAACTGGCATATCTCCTGCAGTGGATGGTTACCAAATACGAATGAGATAGTATCGAGTTCTGCTGATTTCCGTCTGGTTAGAAGTGCAGATTGCCTAGGAAGCTGAAGTTTGGTTCAGTGCTACGGAAAGTTACACCACCAAGCTAGTTCAAGTCGTGATCTTAACATACTCAATGTACATATGCATACATACATAAACAATGGCTACTACCATTCCCATGAACCAAAGGTCCCTGCCACTGGCAGTTGAGCCTTGTCAGAAAAGCCCAGCAAGAGCACTCGACTGTGACTCTGCAGGATGTCACGATGTCTACTGACAGGCCCCTATCGCTCTTATTCTTGTATAGGAGAGGAAATAAGATACATACATGTATAGCAACTCAGAGAGGAAACAAAAAACATGGTAGGTCAATCCACACTAAGCCTGGCTCCGGCATAGCAAAAGCAACATCTGTGATCGGACGACACCGGGCTTTGACTAGGCCAGCCGGCGCCCAGCCTGGATCCGAGCGTGATATAAAGACAGCAGATTTTACAGACCCTCCTTCCAAAGAGACCGGCCTAACTGATCGAGTAGTCTGTTGACTAAAAGAGGAATCACAGTTAGCAAGCTGCTAATTCACAACGAGGCAGTGTTTTGTCGTTTAAACTGACCCGGATGCTGCGCAGGCTTTCAATATGAATATACATTTATATACATATATGACGATATTACCGGAAGGGCCACCAAATGGACCTTGAGGCGAGCTATTGCATTGTTTGTCTATCATGTACCAATGCCCAGATCAACACTGGATCAAAAGCCTCAAGAAAGAGGAAACAGAAAAAGTAAAAAAATTAAAAAAAGCAAAAGAGACGAACGGAGGCAATATTGCAACTTGAAGCTTTGGTTATGGTTCTTTTCTTGGAAACTACTGCCACGGCAAACTAGGGCGGCTTAGATGAAAAAGACCCGGAAACCGTAGAACCCAACCCAGGCTTGTTCTAGCTGTATCTTTAGAAGCCCGGATTCTGGGCCGGAACTCTTGAACTTGAACTTCATAGTGATGGCTGTGCTACTGTGCTGGGGAAGAGTCGAACAAAGATTTTGCCCGGAAGCAGGCCTCCCGAACGACCAAAGATCTCTGTTTGTTGCCCTGCCTTGGTCTTGGTCTTTAGCCTGGCTCGTCAAAGCTGGATTTTCTGTTGTATTATTCGGTAGCCTGGGCTTGTGAATAGGCTGACGTCTAATCTTGGCGGAGAGAGTTGCAGTAGCGATAGCTGTAATAGCGGTATATAATGACGCTGATCCGGCTTTTACAGTGGAACACCCACTCTGTCAAAATCCAACTGACTGTTAGTTTAAGGCCGCTATAGAGCCTATAACGAGACGGCTGGCTAGGCGAAGCTAGACGCCTACAGAGAGAGGAATCGGGCACAGAAGGTCTGTTCGCTGATTTTCCCTGACTAGCCCAAGCAACACTTGCTACTGCTACATTTACTGCTTCTAGTCTTTCTAGGGTCTAGGTTTGGTCGTTGTTTCAAAACATGCCAATCAGAAATGAAGTAAGAGCTACAAAGTCGGAGTTGCAAAATGTGATATGCGATTATCACTATTACTCTCCTGTATATAATATATAATGTTTAGCTCAGTTTGACCAAAAGCGAACCCTCACCTGAAAAACAAGGCTGCTGACCTCGAATGACTGGAATAGACGCCAAGATGACGCTCTAAATATAAATAGACGGTCTAGATACGGGCTTTCCTGGTTGATAAGCAAGCATGCTGTCTGTCTTGTCGAGAGATTTCAACTCTGGTTGGTTCTAGCGTTATGGGGTCCGTCTTGCATACTACGCTCGGGGCTCTTTAATCACGGCATTTTATTCTTTTTAGCCAAAAAGAATAAATAGAAGAAAGCGAAAGCGTCAAGGATACACTGACAAACGTGCTCTAGTATATTTGATATAGACCGATAGAGCGAGAAAGTAGTACGCCCTCCCTCATATATATATATCTCTAAATATAGCATACAAACTGGCAGTATCTCCAGTGGCTAGTCTAATGGGGCACTGTTCAAAGACGCGTTTTGACTCTAACTAAACACCAAAGAGACCAACAAACAATCTACAAGTTAGCCTCCACGGCCGAGTTAGTTTCAGGCCTTGGTTCGATCAAGTGACAGCTAACTGCTCGTAGTTTCAGGCGCACGAGGACTAGGCTGATCAACGACTATCCCGACCTTCTATAAACAAGTCGTAGTCTTTGAGGTGGCTATCCATCTGCTACATGTGTGGCACTATGGAGAGTTCTAAGTGAGTGGCTAGAGTAAGAACATGTATAAAATATCAAAAAGAACAGAAAAACAGGCTGCGGATCAGGTTTAAGAGTGGCCTGCTCTCGGTATTGACATAAGCTCCGAAACCCGGAAAAGAGAGAAGACCGAAAAGATAGGAAATGTTACTTTTGAGCCTGACCAAACAATGAGCTTCTAGGTCAAGTTTGTCTAAGAACCGGTAAACTAGTACGTAGATACCCTTCCAGGGTTATAGCTAGTAAACTGCCCGACCGTCAAGGTGGGCTTCTATGTTATTGAACCACAACAACGACAGAAACTACTACTGGTTCGTGGTACGTACGACCTTGCACAGGCTCCTCGATGATACAAGATGAGAACGTCTAACGCAAAAAAGCAGAACAAGAGATGACAGCTCGGAGAAATATCTAGAGGAGCCTGTTTTCATTTGGCGTTGTCTTGTCTTAGAGGGAAACAAGACTATATCCCGAATACCCCGAGACGCAAGCAGAAGAGTCTTGGGGTCCGGAGATATTTCTCTAGACAGATGAACTACGTCTTGGTGACTTTGAAACATCAGAGACGATAGTGATATCTGAACGAATATATGTGTATATCGTCCTTTGTCTGCATTGGTGTTTGACTCCGTATGTAGTCCTCTAGTTTCCTTCTCGAAACTAGCAACGTTGCTCTACTTGTTTCATGGTCATCTGAAGTTACGTAAGGACGGGTCACTCTCTGGCTCATAATACCTGTTCGTTGCGGCATAAGTAGGGTTTCTTGGTAGTCTTTGCCCTCCTTGCCCCAGGCGGGATAAAACCTCGTAGCTCACGGGAACCTCCGCGGCGATCTGATACGGCAATGACCGGCGTAAGCGTTGCCAGCAAGACGTTCCAACATTACCCCCTCCCCAGAAAGCAAAATGAGAGCAACAATAGTGTTAGATCATCAGATACATATAACTGAACCCATGTTGAGAGAAAACAGCAAGAATAAAAAATGTTCACGGACTCTCCTGCGCGCTGGCTGTCACGATCCGCTACATATCAAAGCATTTAGTAGCAGCTACAGTAGCAACGCGTGCCTGTTTGATGTCTCGGTTCTAGTACGAGACACATGATAGAGTTAAGAGTAGGATATGAGAGACAAAAGAAAGTTGTATGTACGTTATACTTGTCAGGTCCTGTTGCTGTCGTATCAAGAGAACTGGCCAAGCTACAGTGGTATCAATATTTGAGAGCTAGGCGGGTTTAGGCTGGTCTAGCTGGAACACGCCTCAGCCAAGAGTCTTTTATTTATCTGCTTTATCTCTACTTTGTTCCCATTCATGCACTCTAGTCTCGGTGCAGAATTTTAGTCAAGTGCCAGGAGGTTCGGACGTTGAGCAAGCTAGTTGTGATTGTTCAGCAAATATCGCCACCCATTTACATGTATTCGTATGATTAGAGCTGAGGGCAAATATTGCCGTCGTAGCATGTGAAAGAAACAACTACAAATAGCCAATATAGCGGTGAACCAAAGACTTGGGGGTGTAAGGTAGCTAAGACAAAATAGTTCCCAAGAAGAACTCGATCGCCAGTAACGTGTGATCTCCTTACAAGTGGCCATCACAGCCTAGCAGAGTTCCATGGAAAGAAATGCACACAAAGGTCCTATCTCTACAGCCTCACTGGACAACTACGATGTGATTTCTATCACTACCAAATCTCCAGTAAATTGCTAATATGCGACTGTACTCAGTGTAGGCAAACAGAATTGCATCCATCCAAACATCATAATGTAAGATATCAAGGCCATAGACCGGCTTGATATTGGGCTGGCTGTACAAGACCGATTCGGTCAGAAGCTATAACTTAATAATATTATAGTCACTCACTGATATACAGATATTGGACTTTTGAAAGAGCCTGAATTTATACCCCATTTGTACAAACCTCCATTACTGCCATATTAGACGTGGTAGTAGCAAGTTATAATATTATTGATACGTTATGGTATAGCTCATGGCTATAGGTGATCCGACCCATCCCAGCACTTTTCATATAATCATTTCAAGTAAGGAATCCGAGGGAAAGAATTAATAGAGAAATAGGTATAGTTATTATTTTATTATTGTTTTGTTTGCTTAAGCTCAAGTCCACCAACAAGCCAAACTCTTGACCTGTGGAGGGAGATAAGTAAAGTTGATGGGGACGGGGGAGGGGGGGGGGGTGCTATATCATAAGTCTAATATATGCCTATCTGTTTTTTTCTTTCTTCTTTTATTTCACACTCTTATTCTCATTTACTACAGGCAAATACAATGTGACAATTTGGGTTACTAAAGTCTGACTGTAAGCTGTTCTCAGGCCTCAAGGGAAGAAACTGCGAGCAAATGTTACCTTCCATTGACATTTAACAACTCTATTTAACTCAATGGAAACTTGGTACTCTCAAGGTTCTGCCTGGGTATATATTGTGGCATTTCAGCAAGTTGGGGCTGTTGTAAGCTTGTGTAGTTTAGAATCAAGCCTAATTGTTCCTCCTGATCAGGAGATAGAGACCTATCAAGGAACTACCTGACCTGAGACTATGCCACTATATATTCTGATATTCGAATATTATGGTTCTCAAGGGGCGTATGTATATTTCTTGATAGACTGTATTGTCAATGTAAAAACTACTAATGAAAGGAGTCCTGCATGTAACATAAGCCTAGCTAATTCAACAACACCGTCCTCCCTCACTATTTCAGGCTCGTATTAAAGAATTGGGCGGGTCATGACGTTATTTCAACGTAGTTTGACGACGCCCTGATTTGTTTTAATTCTTTCGTCAAAGGGTAATAAAAAAAGAAAACCCAATTGGAAAAACTACCAAGTTGTCCTTGCCATATCTTGCCAACATGAAGTTTTGAAGTCTCAAAGAGTATTGCCGAAAGAGGCAAAAGACTCGACATGGCAATTGCCAAGGCAGTTTGAATTACAGTAGAGAAATGAAGGGATTATCATTGTCCTACTTGGCTAGCCCTTGGCGTTATTGGAAGAGACAAACCTGAGGAGAATTCTTTTTTTATTTTTTTAATTTTTTTAATTTTTTTTTGATATAGCATGAACGGCTATCTCGTGGACCAGATATTCCGTCTTGATGTTTCCGTATTTTCAGGGCATGAATATCTAGAAAGCAGACAAAACTGCCATATTCAGCTTGAGCCAGGACGCAAAATCACGGACCGACAGGCGTCCCCATTGCCTTTTAGCATCATAAACTAACCTGCACAAAGTTCCCCCGAGTACCAAGTTTTGTTATTTTCTGTTTTTGTTTTTCTCATAGCTGCTTGCTAGGACTCGACGTTGATTCTTTGAAATGCCGAGATGGAAGCAGCGTAGTACGCATATCATTTCTGCTTAGGGCATTGACTTGCTCGGGATATATCGTGACCTATACTCACATATATACGCAACCGAACTAGTATGATACTAGCTACCAACCCGCGTGACACTACACTAAGTGACAGGTATCTAGGTGTAGTATCATCGGAGAGGTCTCTATGCATCTGTGTATGGAGAACCAGGCTATCAAAATGCCCACGCTTTATATGTGAGATGAACATGTTGGGGGTAGATGGAGCCTCTCTTGTCGTTGTTTCTATGTCAACATCCCAATATTGATGATGTTTTATGGGCCATTCTTGCTAGTATCTTTGTCTATCGTCAGAGACTGAGTTGGCTTCGCTTCAGAGTCAAGTATCTGTTTTTTTTCTAAATGTTCCAGTAAACAGCATGATAGATACATTCTCCTCTTCAACTTGTATCTGTATATGTATTAAAAAAACCACTCTAGCACTGAAGCTTGGCAACATTAAAGTCACAGCCAATGCTACTTTAACTCTTGCCTCCTCTTCTCACTGTTCTCGGTTTCTCCTTCTTGCAGGCACTCCCGGTGACTTCTCGGACAAAGACTAAATCTGCAACACCGAGAACCTAACGGGGGAAAAATACTAGACAAAGTAGAAGAGAATAAAGTATATTCCCTGTTCCCCAAAGAAGTAAACACACAAATAGAGAAGTGAAGGGGGGCGTAGAGATAGTATCTTTTGCTAGTTGTCTATCCTCTGGTAGCATTATGAGCTTTGACTATGACATGAGCAAACATGAACCAGAGAAAACAGCGCCTTCGACGATGCCGGAATAATAGCCTTAGCTTCTCATTCTGGTGTCTTTTATTCTATGTTCTCCTCTTCCATTTTTGCCGCGCGAGAAGACGCCAACATGGCAACGTTTTACTCAACCGTCACAGTAGGAGATACGCCCTGCTTAAATCTATCTGTATGCCTATGTTCTATAGTGATAGCGTGTATTGGTTCGTCTTTCGTCGTTTATATCACTCTCAGTAGGCGCTGTTTGTTAATGGGCTACCATACCAGGACAGAGCAAGTTTACGATCAGGGCTATTCTGCCGCCGAGTTGCTCTACCAGAGAAAACGGTCATCAATGACAACATCAGGGTAAAGATAGTAGCAGACATAGAGGCATTAATGGGAAATCTGCTACTGCAGCAGCCGATCACATACTAGAGCCAGACCTTGACTTACAATAGTCCTAGAACGGCTACGCTATTCTCTATCCCTCCATTTCTCTTTCCTCCTGAGATCCAATACCACACGTCCAATGAACATGGCACGCAGAGCACATCGAGGATATGCCACTGCTGCAGTGCTACAGGACACCTCAAACACAGCCATGTCACTACTTGCATAGGCTATCTATAAGATGCTCAGGAACCGCGTCTCAAGTCTGCGATATCTGGACGCCCGTGTCTAGCGTTAGAATCTCTGGTTTGCTGTTTACCCAACTATCCGCGGTATCCCCCTGACCGGTCTACTCAACAATAAGAATCCGCTTAGCTTGGACTCCATGATAGTTCTTGCTAGTATGGTAGCTGCAATCTAACTAGCCGTGATACATGGGGAATAACGAGCCGCTTCTGCAGACACACGATGATACGATACATGGACGATAGCATCAATGTTTATAAAAGCCTCTACAGCTAGCTAAACAACAACCAAGAGAATAAAAAAAGCAAAGAGAAGCTGCACATGTCCTTTCATTACAAATTGTATCGGACCTTCTGTCTGACAAGCCATTCTGCCACAGTGCCTTTGTTGTAGTGCCTCAATAAGGAAATATTATCTTCTTCTCCAGGAAACACTACTTGAAAGGGATATTGTCAAGGAGCCGTTGTTGGGGGCAAGAGAAGGGGGGTAGGAAGGAGAATGATAGATAGTTGAGGTGGAAACATGAATCGAAAAAGGCAAAAGAAGGAATTAAAGTGATATCGGGAAGAGTAGGAACGGACGCGACGTTGCTTTGAACTGAGTAACTAGCTGACTGACCAAATGTTTGCTAACTACAATTACTTGCCGGTCACTTACAGATACAACTGTAGCGACTGTGACTCTCTCTCTACTGGATGAAGGCGCTCTACTAGGGTAACTAACTCTACTAAGAGGCCGGATTTCTACTACCCAAGGATCTGAGACTGCCAAGCCGAGTAGCTACTCGGAACTTTCAATTTCCTTTCCCCATGGACGGCCCTTCTTTCTCTTCGTTTTATTTTTCATGTCCGCCTATATTGCTTGTCACGTTCGATGCTCTCCCATCAGATCATCCGCGATATTCACGCACGCGAAACATAAAGTGCAAAGTGACACTCCGATCATCGGTTTCTTGTGTTTCTTTCCCTTACCATGTCTCTCACAAGGGGGCAGTATTGAGTGCTATAATGCCTCTTCACAAGGCCCTGATCTGCTCTACTCAAACCCAATGATCTTCTGCCCTCCCCCTAGTTATCACGAATAGTTCGTAAATCACTCAGTATATCCCATTTGACTATATTTTCATATACATCTGCGGATACTGAACTATACAGCTCTACCTCCTGGTGAGATTTCGCCCTCAACAATACCTCACCGCAGCAACATGTTCCCCCTCTCTTAATTATATGCTTACATACACATATTACCAAACTTCTCCAGTACTACCCTATATCACAAGATGCTCCTCAGTGTAGACAAGCGAAGGGGGGGGGGATGGTACTAACCCAGTATCAAAAGCTACAGGCTTTTTGTCACATCACATTCTATATTTGTGTGTAGATAGATTAGTTGTGGTCTAGGATGCCTCAATAGATTTAACTCAGGGAGCAAATAAGAATCTCCCAGTAGATGATACTGTGAATCTCACGTACATAACCGAAATATTGGCTACTGTATTAGTACTATGATCTCCAAATGATCAATAAATATAGGCAAAAGAGGGTCACTCGGTGCATTATCAATAGACTAGACTGGCATGGTACATCCCTTTACATCATCGACATAATCTACTTCATCTACTTCATCTTAGAATACGGACTGCCCTTTATACTATCACAGAAAGTAGCCAAACCCATAAAATATCACTATACTAATCATATAGCAGGAAGTGGAGGGGCGTATGCATCTAACATCGTCTTGTCTCCAATAAAAAAGAAACCTTCTCAGCCAACCATATAGTCAGCATATACACTTCTATTCATCCATCGTCGGAAGCCGCTGGTAAAGGCCAGGTCGCATTCCAATCAATCACCCCTTTAAACAGAACAACTTAATGTCAGATAGCGTCAGAAAAGTACATACACTCAACGATGCGCCCATCACGCCTCAGCTAAGCAGTCCGTAACCGCCGTAGCAGTTACATTGCCCAACTTATTTTCATTCATCTCTACCCCAATCAGAGCACCCACTTGTCTACTATCAAAATACTACTCATATTCCATGGGGGTGGCCACGGCATAGCCTTCCTTAATAATACTATCCACTGTGCCATTGAACAGGAAAGAAAAGGTCCGTTTCTTCAGTATCATCTCCTGAACTTGGAGTCCGCAATATAGTGACTAAATATAAATACAACTAAGTATATAGTACGTTTACGCCTTGTTCCTTTTTCAGACCAGTTTATATGATATATGACAACAATTCTAACATCTAAAGATTCAACGCGCCACCGATGTGTAGCAGACCTGCAGATATGGATATATTGGTGCGGCCCTGCAAATCCTACTATAAGAGACTTGGGGTTATTGCTTAGTATTGTTGGCCTTTTACGAGGCAAAATAGACATAGGTAGCATTCTATAACAAGATCGTGTATGCCTTTTTGAGGTATCAATGACGATACAGGTGGCCACTGCCGTGCATGCACGACTCCTTCTACAAGGCGTCTCTGCAGAGTTGTAGCGTAGTTACAACCCCGCTATAAGGCAGATACGGTAAAGTGCCACTATCCGGTTAGAGTCTAAGTCGTTTATGTACTTGATTCTATATACAACTACAGGATATCAACGCCGATGCTCACCCTTTCAAGTCTTCATGATGTCATGCTAGGCTTTCCTTTTCCATATCCTTCTCCGGTGAAAGACAACAAAACAGGTTCATTTGTAGGCAAAACTTGCCCTCTTTTCGGTCGATTCTTTTAATCTTGCCGCCAAATTTTGGAGCCAAGATCATGAAGCTATCTAAGGAACGGTCTTTCAACAATATCACCCGCCATAATAGTTTAGTGGTTAGAATACGTCGTTGTGGCTTTCATACCCATGAATTTCTACGGATTATCCGACGTGACCCATGTTCGATTCATGGTTATGGCACACTATCCAAGTCACTCATTGATTATGAGTGACGATATTTTTTTGTGTTTATCAAGTCTTGATTCAATTTTTGTTAGTGTCTTTTAGACCCGTGAAGTTCGGAAATTTCTAGTAGGGTTGCGATAACCCAGGCCTACCTTTTTTAACCTTGACAAATTAAAACAAGGGTATATAACCCTAATTGCATAGAGCTATAATGTAAGACTCCAATCACTTGATATATCACAGTAACTCGAAAAGACCTACTACTCAGCACTGATGACGATTTTGATGCGACGACCGCGGTAAAGGTCTACGCGCTCGTCAGACCTCTCCTCGCCGCAATGCGCCATAATGTGAAGGACACCTAGCCACTCTGGACTCCCTTGTCCAAAATATTGCCCTCGGGACCCCCGGGTATCAGCTTGCTCCGGCCCTACCAGCCAAGCCGACCCCCGAGGCAGGTCCTCCGGTTTACAATCTCCTTCTGAGAGACTCTGTTTCAATTGCTTTACCGACTAGAGTGTACCCAAATGGATGTGCGATGACCTTGACTAGATTTCTAATAGCACCATACCGTTTCAATACATCAAGATCATTGTCGAGATTAGTATCCATTTGAGTCTTGATAGTCTCCAGGACTTGAGAGATCCCAATGGCATGCTTATTTGAGGCAGTATCTGCGTTGGCCATTCTGTGAAGCGAAACATTAGGACAATGTTCATCGAGACTCTGGTGATGCACAAGGCTATATAGGTATTGCTGTGTGCAGTATCTCTCCCGTGGAGGTCGTGTAGGTAGAGAGCCAGTAGTTCCAGTAGTCTGATGATCTGATGCTGCTGAGCCAACGTTGTTGTTGGTACTACTACTAGTGCTGTTGTCCGGGCTATCACTGTGAGATTGATCTCCATAGCGATCAGGCAGGTATATGAGTCTAGATTTCCATTCGGCCTATTCTCAAGAATGCGTGGAACAT
>RHLR01000835.1:0-13087 GCA_009806335.1 Davidsoniella australis
TACATATAGTCCATAGCCCAATAAGGCCAGGCTTTCAGGCCTATCTATTAGTTTTTGACGTTTTTCTCTCTTTGGTTGTCTTTCTCTTTTATTTTATATAATTATAGTGTTGATACGTGGCAAAGGCGTTTATCCATTTGATGCATCTCATTTTGATCTTCGTGATATATATATATGTCCGGGTATATTGGGTTTTACCGGCAATACGATATCACACACGACTGAAGTCCAGCTCGCCCTAAAACAATAAAACCCCAATCCACTAACGATATCCTTTGCCTGCCAATAAGATGGTTCTTCTGGAGTTATCTTTTCCCGTTGGACTCATGTTTGTTTTCTTATGTCTTACGTCCGTACAACTAAACCTAACTCGAGCTTTCAATAAGCAACTTTACATTACATATATATACAGTTATCTGTATAGTTATGTACTCAATATGTATCTAAATATAGCCAAAAGCGAGAGTAGCCAAGAAGATCACCACGCGGAATACTCTGATAGATATCGATCATGCAATATGGCCATTTGTAGAGAGGCAAATTAGGTTCGTTCGTCAACTCAAGACTGCGGGAGTCTCCCTTTGCCTTCCTTAACTTGCCTAGCAGCACGTAAGTCTTCTTCTCAAGGTAGTTTTGAACTCTATTCTAACCTACTTGAGTAGAGTATATTGCTCATCTTACTAGTCAGCAGTCTTCATTCTCCCGCAAAGTCCTACTAACGTCGAGATATGACTAGATGTTGTCTCTCCTCTCTCTTGAAATGACTTTTTTTTGTTCAGATTACTTAGTCATGTTTCTCTAATTTTCGGACCTTGAAATCACCATGATGTTTTTTTTACTATACTACGCTAGTCCATGATAGGATGTCAAGATAAAACCAGGGTCTGAGCTAGCTCACGAACTGTCATGGGGTGATATTTCTAGTTGATAGTTTTTAGTTCATCTCACTCCCATATTTTAAGGTTGATCCTATCCCTGGAGAAGTAGCCCAGTTCATTCCGGACAGACAGATAAGACAGATAGAAAGAAAGAGAAAGAAAGGCTGGGCAAGAACTTGCATGTGATGTATGTGTAAGGGCACTTTCTGTACGGTTCTGTATGGAAGGAAGAGGGGTCATCTAATCGGCTAAGTATCTACGAGAAACTAATATGTCGACGGTCTAATCGAGAGAGGGTAGAGGGATTGAGACGTATATGTGGCAAAAGTATGTCAATTGTATTGTTGGCTCGGTTGGAGTGATCTGTTATCGTTGCTATATCTATATTTAACTATATATATCTAATATGAATAATAATTGTGTTTCTCATGTATACTATACTGACCCTCCGTAACTTTTGTTTCATTACTTTGGTCTGCGAATAGAAGACTCTTGTTGCAAAATAGAAAAGAGAGAAAAGAAACAAAGAGTTACCCAATATGATACCACAAGAAAATCGGAGCTCGATAAACAATCCTTTTTCCCTTGCAGGATACTTCCGGGATACTTACGGAGGAAAGTCATTGTGGCGTTGCCGCACGACGCTGGATAAAGGCTTGCTGTGTTGTTCTTGACCTGAATATTTTGGAGATGATTCTCATTTTTCTTTTTTTTCTTTTTGCGATAAGGAAGGTCAAAAGTCATGTGCGTATGATATATCAGAAACATAACTACTTGATATCATATTTGCTATTGTTTTTTTTTTTTTTTGGAGATATTTTATTGTTGATTCAAAATGACGATAAAGTTGATAGGGTTACGGACAAAGAATATATTGTATTATCAGACTGACTAATTATCAGACTGACTAGGAGGACTACTAGAGGATGATGAGAGGTACGAAGTAAAGTGGGTCACTCAGGAAGACGCGACACTAAAATAAGAATCTAACAAGTATCAGTATGTACTTATGTGCATATAGCGCTACATACATATACACGGTAAACGCATATGACACTTTAATGTAATAACTTGGCCAAGCGCGTTTAACATTGTAGGAAGAGAGATAGGCGTTATAGGTTCCATTTAGAGAAAAAGGTCTTGGGCCTCCGCTATCCCTATCTTTATGTATGTACTAGACAGATCGTCCGCTTCAAGACCCATAATTTTTTTTTCATTCACAGTAGGTAGAGTTCAAGGTGCATAAATATCACGTGCACAACATATCATCAGTGCGGTGCATGGCAAATTTTGGACGTTGCTGCGGATTCTTTATAGTCCCCTGAAAAGACCAAGCAACTTAACAATGCCATGCGCGCTTTTTGCTTGCTTTGTCTTGATGGAATAAATGAATGGAACTGGAACCGACATGCAGACGCATTACTTGCTATTCTCCAATTGTAGTTGATTGACAGCCATCACGAAAAAAAATAGTAACCAAAAAATGACATGATAGCACTGCCAATCTGCAGTGACATGATTTAATTTAATTTTGGGGACGCAAAGGGTTCTTTCTTTCTGCAGCACATGCATCTCTTTCGTTCGTTTTCTGCCTGCTCTTTCTCTATGCGAATTGCAGCGTCTGCCATTGGCTGTTTCTCCATCGCCAGGATTTGGTTGCTGTGTTTGTGTCCATTTATTATAGCTAGTTGTAGACCTCCCCGGAAAACCAAAAATACACCAAAATAGTACACTAATTAGTAGCTGTCGATGCGGTCGTTGACTTGGCCAATTGGTCTAGATCACCCTTTTTTTTCGGTACTTTTTTTTATGCGGTGCTTGATCCCAATTTTGTACTGCAGAAGCGCTCTTCCCTGTAAAGAGCGACTACTAAACTTGCCTTCCAACTGTGCTGCGCTCTTGCTAGGATTCCCTCCTGCATACAACCCAAGCCAATTCAGGCCAATCTAAACAACCAACTAACCATAGTTAAATATAGTTGTATACTAACTATATGTACAAACAGGCCTTGAACTTTCTGTCTGTCTGTCTCGATCTTCATTGACAATCGGCATTATCACGAAACGTGAAACCGTCTCTTCCCATTCATTCCTTTTAGCGACAAATTTACTAGCATCACCACACTGTCTGTTCTTGTTCTGTCCTTTGTTCGATCGCCCTGTTGCCACACTTAATTTTGTCCTTAAACCTTTCTAGTTCGACGCCTTCATTTCTTTTCTGTGTAAACTCTATTTCTCCAAATACTATTTTAATCCATACCGACGACAAACCTAACACGACTCCATATACTAGCCCCGTACCATCATCACCAACACCGAAAAATCACCAATCGGAACGCCCTACACACAGTCTCTGTCACTATGAGGATCTCGACACGCGAATCCGGCATCTTACTGTTGCTGCTGCCTTCATTGGCCGCCGGCGCCGTTATTTCAGATACTGTCGCCAAGGCTGCCGTAGCTAGTGTCAAAGATACCGCTACTTTGGATACCTCTGCCTCTCTTCTGGATATCAAAGCTGCCACTGTTGTTGATACTAAGTCAACCCTGTCTCACGGTGCCAGCTCAGAGTTAGTTGGTAGTAAAGACCCCAGTGCTGCTGGTGGCCTCGCAGTTGCTGGAGCTGAGTCTACTGTTGCCTCATCTCTTGCTACCGCAAATTCCAAACCTGCAGCTTCCCGGGGCGATGGCCACATGGATGGCAAGCCTCACAACGGTCCTTGGGTCGAGACTACCGACAGCAAGAAGGAAAAGGAGATTGGCGGAGCTAAGAAGCCTGTTGCGGATAGCGCTAGCACTACTGTGATTGATGGCAAGAAAATTCCTGAGTCCAATGACGGCGTCATGGACGACAAGAACCGCGCCGCTCCTAAGACTGGCACCACCGGAAACGATGGTGGTGTTTCTGAGAAGGATAAGGCGCGTAAGCAAGAGGAGGGAAAGACCGGCGAGAAGCCCAAGGGAAACCCGGAGACCCCCAAAGAAGCTCCGCCCTTGCCTCATAGCGAAGAGGAGAAGATTCTCAAGGACTCTGGTGCTCCGGTCGAAAAGGCGCCCCCCGTCAAGGGTGGTGTCATCAACGACAACACTGGCTTGGAGGTAAGTTCATGTCCACCGCGCATCATGATGCACAATGACTGACCAATGATTTTCCGTCTTAGGTTCCCGAAGATCTCCCCGAAAAGATCCATGACACGCCTAACCCAATCCCAAACTCTGCGCACAAAGACCACCTGGATGTCTCCAAGGCCCCTACCGGCAGCACTACCGGCTCTCTCGATGACGCTAATGGTGGCTCTTTCCACTCTCTTGTTCTCTCCTTTACTATGATCATGTTTGCCGAAATTGGCGATAAGACGTTCTTAGTCGCTGCTCTTATGGCCATGAAGCATGACCGCATGGTTGTCTTCAGTGCCGCCTTCAGTGCTTTGTTGGTCATGACTATTCTGTCCGCCGTACTGGGTCACACTGTGCCCGTGCTTCTGCCCAAGAAGCTCACTGCCTTCCTTGCTGCTATCCTATTCTTTGTCTTCGGTGCTAAGTTGCTTCGCGAGGGCATGGCCATGGACCAGAATGAGGGCGTTGCCGAGGAAATGCACGAAGTCGAGCGTGAACTTGCAGAGAAGGAAAAGGATGGCTCGCTGTCCTCGCTAGAGATGGGTATGGGGGGTTCTCGCAAGGGTCGCTTCCACCGGTCACCATCGAGCTCGCCTACCCGCGGTGGCTCTAAGCCAGCCTTTTCCGGTCTTGGTAACCTCGTTGGCCTGCTTCTCAGCCCTGCCTGGGTGCAAACCTTTGTCATGACTTTCCTGGGCGAGTGGGGTGATCGTTCACAGATTGCTACTATTGCCATGGCTGCTGGCCCTGACTACTGGTATGTCACTATCGGTGCATTGATTGGCCACTGCCTATGCACTGCTGTCGCTGTAATTGGTGGTCGTGCTATTGCTGGCAAGGTCAGCATGAAAGTTGGTAAGTATTGATCTTTTTCGAATATTCTGCATGCTTTGGAAATATAATATCTCTAACAATAATGTGTTACTAGTCACTGTCGGTGGTGCTATCACCTTCCTGCTTTTCGGTATCATTTACCTGTACGAGGCTATGTCTGCCTGAGTTCTGCATGATGAAGTTTATCTATATGTATAAGGATATCATTATTAACATCTACGCACGCCATTATTGTCATCATGTTGTGCTGAAACTACATTCGCATGCTTCGACTATCCGAGGTAGTTTCAGTCACTATTTGCTTATTCCATAATCTTTTGACTCGCTAAGTCTAGTCTCACAACGTTGCTGAGTTGCCGGGCAAGCAACAAACACAGCTATGAAGAGACATAGCCATCATTGTGTTCAACATTCGTTATATTATCTCGATCCTTTTCTTTCCTATACTCTTTCTATTTTATTGACCATGTCTTCTTACACGTTTTTTTGGGCTCTACATAAACTCATATCTTGTTTCTGTCTTTCTTATTTTTCATCCCTTTCCATTTTCTTTATACTCTACCCGATAGATTTTACCGATACTTGTTTCTGCCATGGTATTGCTCTTTGTTTCTGCTTTGCCTCTTCTGTTGGAATATCTTGTTTATTTTAATGTTCAAACTCAACTTATCTTCAAATTTCTATTACTTTCTTCTTCCATAGTTGGTGGATCTTATGACTATGGTTCATACTATAGTTTCATCTTGTCTCTTGCCCGTTATACAATTAACAACGTGACCGTCTATTGGCAGATTGAAAAGGGGAATAGGGTAGTATCTAAGTGGATGTTTCCCATTGTGTGTACGATTTACGTGAACCTTAGAATAGACGGTGGGATCCAAGATAGGTGGGCTATGCTATTTTATGCGGTATTGGGATGTGACCTTGATCTCCTACATTTTTATCATGAATATTACTCTACCAAGATATTAAAATGTCAAAGACCAATACCCATATACGTAGACTTCACTACAGCACCAAATCCTAGATATATTGACCTAGCTAGAGCTGACGAAAGTAATTAGCAATGCACTATGGAATTTTAGGCTGATTGATTCATTGTTACAGCCATAATAAAATCTTCTCTTTTGAAGCATGTGTAACTAATCTCATTAGGCTTATCATTCAACTTTTTGGTAGTACCTTGTTTACCCAAGCAGGGCAAGAGAATGTTCGAATTGAAAAACCCTTGATGCCAAATAAGTGGTTTACCATTGTTACTTGTAGCTACATGTTTATCAGCAAAGAAAAGACTGGTATTCGTGAGCTTGCATTTTTGATCCTATTAATGTGCTCCTTCGTCCTTTGTTCCTGGAATTCATGTGGCTGTATCATCAATATTATGGGGATTTGTACATAAGCCGGCTATTAGATCAGTAGTTGCAAAATAGATACTACGTGGGTGGACCCGATCAGAATAGTCTTGTTTTTTAGCCCATATCACGTGCGATAAGATGTGCCGCTATCCAAATCGGGGCAACTCTTATCCTGTTTTTTTTTGTGTGCTGGGCACAAAAGCCCTAAATTTTTTATTGTGGTGGGGATCCTCAATCGCTCACCTAGCCTGCTTCGACGAACCGGATTCTCATATTGGCCCGTCCCCAACTATTTGCGAAAAACCTCCTCTTTGTCGTTAAGGGAAGATAATCACAAACTACCGCCAAAATGAGTACGTTACGCTCGCCTCTCTCTCTGCCTCCATGATGTTCGTCTTTTGCGAACGAAACAGCCCTTTCAAATCGATCGCATTAAAGATTAAAAAATTACTCCATCGCAACGAGTTCCAATATTTGTCGTCGTTTTCGAAGCCACCAAATCATGAACTATGACGAGATTTTCGAGCACTAGCAAATCTACGACTAAATCGACATTTGACCGTCAAAATATCATAGTTGTAGCTCACCCGCTACAAGATATCCTGGTTATAACCATGCATTGCGGACATAAAGTGCACCCACATCGCAAACGTTACCTTGGCAAATGAAAACGACGACGATGTTGGACCGAAATCAACAAGACATCTAAAATATCGATATGACCTAAATACTAACATTCTCATAGCTAAGGGTACCTCTAGCTTTGGTAAACGCCACAACAAGTCGCACGTTCTGTGCCGTCGCTGCGGTATGTTATCCCCAACTCTATTGGTCAGATGCAAATATGATATTTTGAAGACATAAAGCATATTGTATCTGCAAAAACTGCTAAAGCATTATATTGACTTTATTTTCTTACTAGGCCGCCGTTCGCTCCACGTCCAGAAGCACACCTGCTCTTCGTGCGGCTACCCCGCTGCTAAGACTCGGAAGTGTATGTCGACCCTTGAACACAATGATCTACAGTACGAAAGAAGAGACAAATTGCTAGAGCATATGCAAGACGACATAGGCTCAGCATTGATTGTCCTATCCAAGAATATCGACTACGACAAGGCCACTTGCATCAACGATAATATCTATATCTCGGAGATTTCTAGATATATATTCGCACATGCTCTAGCAACTTTGTTCTTATCTTCGTTTGGACCATCATTTCTTCTCCAAATTCTGCCTTGTTAAACAATATATTTACTAACACTATCATAACAGACAACTGGTCCGAGAAGGGCAAGCGGAGAAAGACTGTCGGCACTGGCCGCATGCGCTACCTGAAGGATGTCTCCCGGCGGTTCAAGAACGGCTTCCAGATCGGTGCCCCCAAGGGTGCCCGTGGTCCCACTGCTATTGAGGCGTAAATTCGATCTGTGATTCCCGAATAGAAGAAGCCCTTTTAACAGTCCTTAAAAAAGAATCCCATGAAGCACGAAACAAAAAAAAGAAATTGAAAAAGACCCATGTCTTCTTTTAAACTCACCGCTTTGAAAAGTTTGACTTGATATTGTATAAATCATGGACCCAACATGAGCCAAGCCTTGCTTTTACTAGACCCGAGTTTATCTCCCACGTCTTCGTCGTCTTTCCACAACGTCTCCTGTTATTTCTCGAATTCTGGTATCATTCTCAAAGGCACGTAATTTGGCCATTAGAAGTTCCATACTGTCTTCTCTCGGTCCTATTTTTGGAAAATTCATATGACTCTTATAATCCATGGAGCTTATGAAAATTATAACACGGCTGTGATCTGTTACATGGTTTTGGCGAGAAAAGTAGTACACAAGGGTATATATAAACTTGGTCAATCTTTGTAGACTAAGAAAATAAAAGTGATGTCATAATTGTTACATTGTCCATGGTTCCATCAGGATGTGAATAATTCTATGTGATAAAACGTCGACTTAGGCGACTTAGCGAGCATAGAGTGGTAGAAAATGAACGAGAAGCAATATGTTTATATTAATTTTTATTCTTTATCATGGTATTTTCTTTACTGTCCACGTTCGAACACCCGTGTGCCTCCGTCAGCTGCTATATAGTAGAGATACTCGTGTTCCTCATACTGGGGATCTTCACGATCATCCGTTCCCCCACCTCGTGTAATGCGCATAACACCGCTGACATCTTTAGCTACGCCTGTATCTAGCATACGTAAGCCAAATATTATGTCAGCCTGGTGGGAAAGACTGAGAATTAGTAGGGCTTGTTCCTTTTCTAGGGTTGTATTTTGCTCAACGACAAAAGCGTCATCGGCTGATAGGGTTAGAATAGAGGAGTGGGTAGACTATGGTATTTTTTTCTTTTCGTTAGTACCTCAAGTTCAATATTTGCAGTATTTCTGTTCTCAAACGTACTTGTCTTAGAGTCAAAATCATGTTTTGTAGACTTGTTGGTGAGGCATCTGTGGAAGCTAAGAGGAAGTCTAACTGATCGACGATCAATATGACTTTCCGGTTGGTGGATGAAAGCGAAGCAATGGCCTTTTGAACTTCAGCTTCGACATCAGCCAGTTTCGGTGACTTCAGAGTTTGGCGTCCTTTGAGAGGTGAAGTGGGCTTGTGTGATGGGAGGAACAATTCAGTGAGGCCATCAATGAATATAAAGTTGCCCTCTCTAGCATGCCGTGGAAGATCAACGCCCTAAGAAGAATCAGCAATCGATTAAGATATCAGCATAGACACGGCCAATAAACCAGGGTGAAAGCAATGAGATATAATATCTAACAAAACGGCAGTATTTGAAGTAATAGAGGAATGGATACTATGATGTGACGTACCAATTTTCCAGCACACTCATTCCAAAACTCGAAGTCACGGAGAAAACTGACTAGCACGATGCTCGCATCTTCCACGGCACCACCCTCTTCAACCTTGGATCTGGCCGGCAATAGACTCTGCAGGTAGCGTACTATCAGCCAGTTACTTGTTGCGCCTAGAACGTTGGTGACAAGACTGAGAGAGTCAGGTTCGGGTAAAGAGAGGTATTGCGTGAGGAGGTATGGAATGGCTCGTGAAGTCATTGCGGGCCTATTTTGGGACAGTTCTCTTGGTGAGTTTTATGTGAAATATATATACATATGAATATCCCGCGCAAGATAAGTCGGTAATGAACCTGGTTTGTGATAATAGTCGACAATAGACTCGGCGGTAGTTGGGTATAAAATATGGCACCGTAAGGGTTACTTGAGGATGTCATGTGACTAATTTAGATTGTGAGGTTAACATTTTACTTCTTACGCCTACTTAGGCATAGGTGACTCTACGAGTCAAATTTTTTTCTCGATTTTTTTTCTCAAGTGCCGCCATTCACTATGGCATCAGAATATAAAATGGCTCTTGGTCAACTATATTATATTATTTTTGTTGCGTTAAAACACCAGAGGTGGGGCTTTCCTTCTGGATTTTCTGGCGGATTATTGAGGAGACAGTAATAGTTTGTGCAACAGAAATTATGGAATATTTCATTAATTTATGAACATCTTAGGGTTGATGAATGATGACTAAGTTTAGCAGATGTTTTGAAATAGAACTTGCAACTAAGCACAGATATTACATACATATATTTCGATTGTGAGTAACCATGTGGTTTATTTTTAGGCATGGAAACTTATAGCTTCATCTCAATTTTTTAGAATAAAAATACAATAAAAACCAACACACTTAAAATCGCCTTGCATAGCAAATCAACTCGGTACCGCCAGACAAAATGTAAGAAAACACAAAACAAACAAAACATACAATAAAACATAGCAACATCACTTCATAAACCAACATAGAACATATACATATATACTGACCATAGTATGAAAGTAAGAGTTTGAGGCCTCTTTTCTCGTCGGTTCAATGCCGCATAGCTTGGTCATTTTGGGCTGACACGATGGAAAGTTAGAATCGGAAGTCTCCATTGAGAGAGTGCGGCGAGCCGGTGGAAGTAGCACCCAAGCGGGCTGCAATAGCAATGGTGTCGATTCTGGATAGGTCTAGCGCCGGCAATGGTCTCTCTGGACGCGGCGGTGCACGCAAAGGGACTCGACCGCGGGTCTGTCTCGGCGATGTCGGATACGATATGTTCTTCACGGGGTAACCGCCATAACGTCGGGTCTTGTACAGGTCAACGCGGCGTGGTAGTAGAGCACCCAACTGGTCAGCGCCTTCATCGCGCTCCTCAACCGACTTGGCGTCGGATATAGCAGATGCGGTATATGATGTATCCGAGATCGAAGGGCTCGAGGGAGCCTGTGAGCGAGTCGTGGTAGAGTTAGCACCGCGTATATGCGTTGGTGCCCGAGGCAGCGAGGGCGATACTGCTGACACGACAGGCTTGGAAGAACGGGTTCCCACGCCCCGCCCGAAGATTCCGCCGAGGCTAGATGAGGATGTCGAGGGTGCGGAAGATGACGAGGAACGGGACATGTCTTCTTCCTCTTGACGGGTGGGATAGAACGGCGGGGTCGGGGGCTTATTGGCCGAAAGCACGGCAGCGAAATCGGCAGTACGAATGTGTTTCATGAGGAAAACCTCGAGGATAACCGGGACACAGCAGATAATGGCTATGACCATATATGTCAGTTCGACACTGGTCCGTAATGGCGCTGCGTCTGTCTTGAAATGGTTGCTTCCTAGAGTTGCCTCAACGCCGATGAGGACGGCTATGAACACGGCACTATGGACGAAACAGACAATGCGATAGAACTTGGGCTTCCAAAACTGCAATGACTGCTTGCGTGACTCCATGGCCTGGTGGATCTCGTACTTGGTCGGTGGCCGGTTCTCGGGAATCAGTAGTGGCGTGTATACATCCGGACGCCATGGGGCACTAACGGTGAACCAGTTCTGTAGGTCCTGAATCTCATGTGCAAAGACGAGGCAGCCATAGATACAGGCTACAACACCAACACACACCAATGCAATAGAGCCTATCTTCAAGAATATCGCGAAAGAGGTGTGGTATACACTCATAGGTCGTACGAAGAAGAGTTTCAAATCACAGCCAGACATCTTGCTAAACTTGCGCACTACAAAGAAGAGCCATGGCATCGGAAGTTGCATGAGACCCCAAAGCACTACAAGGCTAGCTGCGGCCGCCCTTTCCAGTGGCTGCAAGAGGCCAAGGTCGGTACGGATTACGTCTAGCTTGAGCAGACACTCGACATCTTGATAGCCTTCAGCCGTCATGCGTCGTACCAAAGCATCGACTGATATAGCATCGAGAGAACCAAAACCCGACGCGGTCATGACTGCAATGAAGTTGGCCGAGAAGGCGGCTAGATCGACGATGAAGACACCCTCGCTAGCATCATTCGGGAACACTACTGTTTGCAGTGCCAAAGAGTTTTCACCCAGCAGTGCGACTGCTAGGCACTTGAAGTCGGAGAGTACGGCGTTTAATTGGCGAAGTAAGTTATTATGAGCCTGTACAGAGCTGGTGCAAAAGCGGCGTGGAGCTGGTGCTGGGGTAGCCAACCGCTCTTTTGCCTCCGGCGCCACGCGATACACGGCAGCAGCGGCACAGATCAGCGGCTGTAGATGTAAATAGTCTGAATAGGCATACAGGAAGATGGAATCAAGGATAGCGCTGTCACGAGATACAGTGTTACGGCGCACTTGATATCTATGCCACAATCGGAGACCGCAGATTGGCAACTCGGAGAAAAGTAGCAATGGCAGCGCCAGACAGAGGCTAATGGACCAGTCGAGCACAATCAGAGTAGCCTCTGACGACACCGAGCGGATCAACAGGGAGACAAAGGTCGACAATACAAGCAAGGCATAGGCAAAACGCAGCATGGCAAAACGGCGGGTTGCGTTCTTAGCGAGGCCGAGAATGGCGACGATGTTGAGCATATAAAATGCCATACGGAGGCCCACGCCAAGCATTGTCGAATCGACTTGCATAGCACAGGACGATGCTGATGCCGACGGCAGTGCTGATGATTGTGTCATGGTCATGGCATGTGATAGCTGGTAGGTAGTTGAGGGAGCCATACTAGTAGCACAAAGTACGAACACCACAGATTAAATGGCACGTGAGGCGTATCACGAGCAGAATAGGACGATTAGAAGAGAAAAAGATTCAAGAACAGGCAGAGAAAGACAGGGATCGTCTCTTGTAATATCTTCTATCACTCCTTAGAGGAATGAGTTATCTAGGAATGCCTATGTTGAGATCAAGAGGGCGTCGAGTAAAAGAAGGGTGGAAAGAATGGAATATAGGGAACTGGAGACGGCACCGTGTTGTATATATGAGGTTTGTAAAACTGTTCGTTCATGCTCTCTTTCTTCGGATCAAGAGGCAGTTTGAGAGCTAGCTAGCTAGTGAACTATAAAGTACATAGAAATAAAATAAACACACATATCGTAACATGGATTTTTTCTTTTGCTGGATGGATGGCTGCTCTATTTGCCTCCTCTACACATATATGTATATTGCTTCCTCAACGATACTATAGGCTCATGCCATCAAGAAGCCGCCCTAGATAGATAGAGAGACCAAAGTAGCCCGAGCTGGCCGAGTCTCCGACGGGCCAGGCAATCCATTCTCTGTCTTTGTTCTTCTTGGTTATTCACAAGTATGTCTAAAGAGACTCTCCAAAACGCCACGACCATGTACAAAAACCAGTGTTTCTGGGCGTAAACCTTCGAACATGGCGCATTAGGGAGAAACAGGCTGGGTTTATATGTAAGAGAGCGTACTGTGAACCACATCAGAGGCGGCATGGAAATAACCGGAACGGAGAAGAGGAATAGAGGAAAGCAAAAAAAGGGACAGTCTGTGGCTTGCAGCATGCCGTGGCTTTTATGATAGTGAAAAAAAAAAAAAAAAAAAAAAAAGAAACAGAAAAAAAGAC
>RHLR01000836.1:0-13088 GCA_009806335.1 Davidsoniella australis
TTGGCGGCTCCGAGCGGCGTTGACGCGCTTTTTATGCGCGGCCATGCCTACTAAACCGTCCTTAGCGACTCCAGGCTCGCGCCACTTCGGAGTAGCAGTCGCAGTGCGCCGACGCTTGGGGGTGCTGCCAGCTACCTCGTCGTCAGTAGTAGCAATGGCAGCAGCGGGACGCTTCTTGCTTCCAGTGCCCGCAGTCGAAGGACACTGGTCCGCCTCACCCTTGGGGCTGTGGATCAGCCGTAGCTTGATAGGCTTCTTAGCAGTGTGATCGTCAGAGGCTGCCGTGGCAATAGCGGCAGGTAGGGTAGCAAGAGCAGGAGTTCTAGGAGCATCGCTAGAACTCGCAGGCGTGACTGGCGAGATCACGACGCCCTTGGAGAGGAATATTATGCGCCTCTTGAGCGGCACAACATTCACTCCAGTCAGTGAATCGATCACAGAACAAGCCCTCTGCGACGTTATGGCCTCCAGACTCTTGCGTGGAGACGACTCTGTGGAGGGGGGCAGGTTGGAGAGGACAGTCATCTTGCCAGGTTAACCATGTCTGAGTAGAACCGGCTGATGGGTGAGCAAGATAACGAGTACTTGGCCCAAAGGAAAGAATATAGAAATGAATAAACGAAAAACAAAAAAATGAAGATGAAGAAAGTCTGCTAAGTTGAAAGACTAGATAATCGAAGTAATAGATGTGCTAGTAGGTAGTCAGACAACTTTAACGCAATGAGGGGGGAAAATGTTGGATGAGAACAAGAAGATGGAAAAGAAACGGCGAGGTGGGCAGTGGATAGAAGCAATAGTATGACCGTTAACGAAAAACATTCGAAGGCAATATTCCAAGACGGAAATAGCAGTCCAGTTGGCCTTTAACCAGCAAACAGACGCCTGTTGCTATGAGGCAGAAACTCCAAAAATAACAGCCAACTTTTAGGACTTTTGCTTCTACTTAGGTTTAGTTTAGACTCAGAAGAAGGAACCCAAGGCAAGATAGTCCCTCCCCCCCTCTTCCAACCCAAGCCTTCGAGGAAACCCGAGCGACATGGTACTTGCTAATGCCAAATCGAACGCCGCCATTATTGATGAGCACGTCTGACTGGCCCATATTTTGACAAACTGTTCCCGCCCAAGTTTCTCACGCCTAAGTATATTCTCAGTAGCAGTGACTTCATCTCAGTGTAGGCTGTAGGCTCAACAGACTATGAGAGGGAGAGCAGTCTCAGTGTCCGGTTTCCCATAATAACAAATTGGCCCAACTTCGTCCGACCAGAAACACAACATCCATCTTTAACATTGAGAGGAGACACATGTCAGAGATAAATGACGTCTTAGCGTTTCTGCTCAGTGTTTATCTTGAGTCTTCGATTCGAGCCCAGCTCAACGTTGAAGCGATGACGATTACCAGCTCGTCATATTCGGATTTTGTCAATTTGCCTGTGTTTTGCTTTCTTTTTTTGACAGTCGAATTGGTCGACATTATTGGTCCTTTCCTACTTCTAGTGACGCTCAGCATATCGTTTCTAAATGAGGTAGGGTTTGTTTTTTTTCTGCTCATCGTCAGCGTCTAATTACCAAATACAAAATTAAAGCGTCCTGGAACTCACCGATTTAGCTGCCTCATGCACCATAAAATAGGACAAGTTGTACATTCTGAGCTTTATAATTTTATATAATATATCGTGAATATGTGATTCTAGCCAGAATGTCACTATTTCTCAATTTTGATAATGCTTTATCTTGGTAGAATCACGTACCAAAGTGTGATCTCCTACAGTGCATTTGCTCATATAAATAGTAGCCGCGTACTGTATTTACACTGTATACGGCTTCCCAATTGTCACGATGTCTTTTTCACCACCAACTCAAAAAAGTAATGAATACTAACTAAGCAGAAACCCCTTAAACAGAAAGACAAGGAAAATCAAAAGTAAAAAGGTAGAAGTTTTGCAAACGACCAAATAATTAAATGATTAGGTCGTCAGGTTCTTTTATAGCCTTCAGTTCTCAAATTTATTCCGTGTCTTCTGGTAAATGGATTTTCTAACAACCAAGCCAACACAATCAAAACAAAACTAGTCACGCAAAACAACTCAAAAGTATAAAAACAAACACAGCAGAGTAACATAAACTACAGGTCAAAAATACAAAAACTCAATACACCCTACTCATCGATCAAAAAACCCCCAAATTCCAAAAGATAAGGGGGGTAGAGCGTAAATATAAATCTCGCATCAAGTTGATGATATCATTTTTGGTGTTTGTATATTTTCCCTCACATTATTGCAAATTCCATTTATCAATCTATCTGTTTCTCCCTTAAACATTCATTATACTGCACTGCATGCCTTTCCCAAGGAAAACACCATGTTCCGGATATCTCGGCACATCGATATCACTTTGTTTTACTCTATTGTTCAACGAACATCTCGCTTCTTTTAATCTTTTTTTCTTTTGTCTCCTCCGTCCAATTCTATCCTCATTAAGGAAGTCTTATTCATCACATTTGCCAATTTATCCGTCCTAGTGCGACAACCTCTCTCCTCCTCTTATCTGTACCCAGCATTTCGGCTCGGTTCGATTTAGAGTACAGTATATTCTCTCTACCCCCTTCACACCCCCCTTATCTCTCTCTCTTTGTCATTGATTTCTTTTGCCATGTGTTACGCAAGGTCGAATCGAGATCTAGAAGCTGATAATTCCCTTCTTATAGATCATCTTATATAACCCGTACCGAACTCGATTTGCGTGGTTCCTGCAGCAACTTGTTTAAACCTTATTTCAACCTATCTCGAAACATTTGTATTTCTTGGATTTTTTATAAAAGTACATTCAATTTCTATATTCATATAATTCACCAAATCGTACACTATCATTTCTTGTCTAGTAAAAATTGGATGTAAATTCAATAAAAACACACATGGTATATATAAAATAAAAATTTAAAAAAATAAAAGCGCGTGAATACTATAAAACTCCAAAGCCTTTACCGCAATAAATATCGTAAACCGACAAAATAAGACACTCGAAAAAATCAAAAAGAAAACCCCAAATAATAAAGTTGTGGTTGTGGTTGTAGTAAAAACATTAAGCCTTGTCGTCAAGACCGTTACATCCCAGACATGAGATTTGCCCCCAAATAAATAAGAAAAAAAAACACAAAAAAAGAAACCACCAGGCCAAATTTATCTCAGTCTGTCTGCCACTTCTACCCTGCCTTGCCGTAATAAAATCTAGAACGTATAATTTTTATAAAGCACTAACTAAACCATCTTCGATCTCTCAATTCGAAGGAGGCGTAAACTCATCCTCTTCTCTCTTCTCGACGGGGCTCCAAGAAGCAGCCACGCCGGCAGCAATAATACCAGCCATGACTGTTGGTGCTCCGAGAGCCGAGTTAGCTCTGGACCGAGTCGACTTGTGTCGCTTGGGAGTAGAAGGAATGTGGTCAGGCACGGTGTCCTTCTCCGCGTTGTTTCCAGCAGCGACAGTGTCTGGCGTTGGCGACGCGTTGGCCGACGACCGAGAGTATGAAGAGCTGCGGGAGTGGGTGAAGCGCTGGCGAGGGTGCTGAATGGCAAATTTGAGGTTGGTCAAACGGCCACCCTTGATCTTCTTGATAAACTCAAGCTCATCACGAACCTCCTGGTAAGCAGGAGGGTACTGCTGGAAAGACTCCTCATCGGTAAGAGTCAGGCCAGGCACGCGAGAAGCGCGAGTCTTCAGGAACGACGGAATGATGTTCTCAACCAAAGAATCGGGGACCAGGCGGATAATCATGCCGAAGGGAATAGACAGTGCACCAAGGACAATAGCAATGGCCCACAAGGCACCGCCCTGGGGGTCATTTCCGTTACCGGGACGAGGGTCATTGATTTGGAAGACGGGGCCGGCAACAAAGATAATCAGAACCTGCAGACCACACATGGTAAAGTTGATAGCCAGGAAGAGAGGGTTCTTGGTGATACCCTCGAAGATGTTCCAGCCATTGTCCAGGCGACGGTTGTTCCACTGATTAAAGATCTGCATCCAGACGAAAGTGTTGAAAACCAGAGTGGCAACCTCGTCGTGAGAGTAAGTGGGGGAGGCGTTGGGCAGGACGTTGTCGCGACCAAAGTACAGGATAAGAGTGACAACCAGTTGGTAGACGGCCTGGCCCAGAATCATCTTCCACATAGTAAGCGAGATAATGAAGGCACCTCGAGGCTCGGGCTTGCGGTCAAGGATACTGTCGTGAGGAGGATCGGTAGCCAGGGCCAGAGCAGCCAGAGTATCCATAATTAGGTTAACCCACAGCAGCTGGACGGCAGTTAGAACAGAAGACTCGTCATCGCTGGCACAAGCAGAGATAAAAGTTAGGAGCACGGCGGTGATGTTGACGGTCAGCTGGAACTGAAGGAAACGCTTGACGGCATCGTTAACGGCACGACCCCACTTGAGAGCGTTGATGATCGAGGTGAAGTTGTCGTCCATCAGAATGATGGCAGAAGCCTCCTTGGCGACTTCAGTGCCAGCAATACCCATAGAGAAACCAACATCGGCAGTCTTTAGAGCAGGAGCATCGTTGGTACCGTCACCAGTAACAGCAACGATTTCACCCTTCTCCTTGAGACGCTTAACGAGAACACGCTTGTCTTCGGGGCTGGAACGAGCCAGGACACACAGCTTAGGTATGATGTTGTTTTGCTCAGTCTTGCTCAGGTTGCGGAACTCAGGACCTTCCATGACGAGACCACCTTCGAGCAGAATTCCACACTCAGCGGCAATGGCACGGGCAGTAATCTTGTTGTCACCAGTAACCATACGGACAGTAACACCGGCCTTCTGGCACAGAGCAACAGCTTCGGGGACACCGGGACGCAGGGGGTCCTGGATACCAACAACGGAAATGAAAGTCATATCGTGGAACATGTCATCGAAGAGAACCTCGTTGCCATCCTCGGTGCGGCGGAGACCCTTGGCAGGCCACTTGTCAAAGTCGCGGAAAGCAATACCAATGGTACGAAGAGAGCGGTTGGCGTAGCTGTCAATCAGATCGAGAATGGCGCTGTTGTTGGCGCCGGACATGGCAGTAATTTCGTTACTGTTGGCAGGGTCGGCAAGAATATGTTTGCACTGACCCAGGACAATCTCGGAAGCACCCTTGACAAGAAGACGAGCACCACCAGAAGGAGTCTGGATGACGACACCCATGCACTTGCGGCCGGAATCGAAGGGTATGATCTGGAGGATGTTGGAGTTGGTTCTTTCCTCGGCAACTGGCTTCATACTCAGGAAGTCACGAGCAAGCATCAGCAGAGCGGTCTCGGTCTTGGAACCAATGAATCCAGGCTTGCCCTCAACCTCGCCCTCGAAGGCAGTAGAGTTGAGAGCGATGGACTCGACCAGCAACTTCTTGGCATCGGGGCTCAGCATCTTGGCAAACTCGTCGGGGGTCACATTGGAGCCTTCACCCTTGCCGAAGCGGTGAGAGGTACCAACAGTGGCAGCAACGACCTGCATCTTGTTCTGGGTGAGAGTACCCGTCTTATCGGAGCAGATAGCAGTGGCATTACCCATAACTTCGCAGGCCTTCAGGTGACGAACAAGGTTGTTGTCCTTCAACATGCGAGTAGTGGCGAAGGCAAGAGCGAGAGTCACGGCCAGAGGAAGACCCTCGGGAACAGCGACGACAATGACAGTGACGACAACAATGAAGATATCCAGGAAGTTCTGGGCCTTCTCAGATGGGGTATCCTTGTTCTTGGGCAGGTGGGCGAGGAACTTGATGAACAACACGATGAACAGAAGCAGACCAGCAGCACCACCAATCTTTGCGATGTAGGTAGCGATGACGTTGAGCTTGCCCTGCAGGGGAGTCATCTCGACCTCTTCGTCCAGAGACATCATGGTACGGCCATACGAGGAGTTGACACCAGTGGAAGTGCAGACAAAAGTACCGACACCCTCCATGATGCGAGCGCCAGATTGGATGAAGGGATCCATCTTCTTGAGGTCGGCGTTGTTCTCAATGGCGTCAAACACCTGCTGGCCAGAGGTCTTCTTGATGATATCGGATTCACCAGTAGCTTGGGACTCGTCACACTTAACATTGAAGCCCTCGATCAGGATACCATCAACAGGGACCATGTCACCGGGCTCGAGGTGGACAACTTCACCGACGAGGACATCGTAGACGGATATTTCAAGCATACGTCCACCGCGCACCACTTTGACGAGGCGATCGCTCTTCTTGCGGTTGAGCTTGGCGAATTGGCGTTCCTTTTGGAAATCGTTGAGTGAACCAACAACGACGACGATGGCAATGGCAGCAATAATGGCAACACCTTCAACCCACTCGATTCCAGGCTCGCCATCGGCGTGTGATTGGCCGAAAGTCTCGTATAACCCAATTGCTAACGAGACAATGGCAGCAACTGTAAGCAGAATGAGGACTTTATCATTGTATGTAATCCACATAATTTGCCATAAAGACTTTCCTTTCTTTTCTGGCAGGCGGTTGTCGGAATAAATGCGCACACGATCATTAAATTTATCAGTGAGTGTAGGCTGGTGAGGGGTGTATCCTGCAGGTGCAGGGCCGGGGGCAGTCTTCTCTGGTTTAACAAGGTTGTGGGAGGTGGCCTCCTCATAGGTGACCGTACCATCGAGGGTGTTCTCATCGGGGCTAAGACCAGCCTTGAGGTCGGTACGAAGACCTTTAGCCAGGCCTTTTATACCGCCGAGAGCATAATACGCAGACAAGCTCTTAGGGTCGAACATTTTGTTCAGCTCGCCTGGGGCGAAACCAAATCGGTTGTCCTCGACATGAAATTCGCCCTCTTTCCCAACATCGGGTTTCAGAGCAGTAGAATCCGTTCTGATTTCGTGGTTGGTGAGATGACCGTACTTCTTGGTAGAAGTTTCCGACGCGCCTGAAGGCACAATGGTAGTATCGCCTTGGGAAGAGATATCATCGTCTACTGAGCTCTGGCGTGACTTGTGTGGGTGCTCGGGGACAGAAAGAAAGTCCTTTGCTACTGGAGTTGTGACGTTATGTGGACTGGTAGGTCTAGTCTCTCTCTCGCTAGGAGCATCGGTACTAGACTCCGAAGCCATGTTGTTTTGCGTTTGGTTGAGGGAGGTGTCGATTGTGATAGTAGGACTATAGCTTGTTGTGTTAGAATGCGTAAGATAAAACGGTAGTGTTGGGTGTAGAGGAGATGATAAACCAGGAGGCATTGCCGCTTTCTATATGGGCAGATGTAGCACAAGGTGACTTTGCTATGATGCTGCCTCTCGAGGTTCTTCACAATGATTCAGATCCATGCACTAGGTGGTTTAGTGAAGCTCTACTAGTAGGTAGGTGGAGGTGGAGGTGGAGGTGGTAGGTAGAGCTGAAGGCAGAAGAGAGGGCGAGGCTATGTGATGGATGAGGCAAGAGATATCGGAGTTACTCACGCTCTCTCCCTCTTCGGGGAGTCTCCGTTAGTTGGTGGAGTTGTGTTGGGGTTCGGGTCGCTCATTATGGCTATAAGGCTAAGTAATGCCACACAGTAGTGCGTATTGAAGCACTTTAGATGGCAAGAAGCATCCAAATAGCAGCCTTGAAGAGTTGAGCAACGAAAGGTTGAGTTATTGAAGAACCTGGAAAACAAGAGACAAGTGAGTTAGTGAAAAGGGAATGTTGAGGTAATAAACGAAATAAATGTACCGCTATAAGTTATATTTAATAGTTAAGTATAGTAAGTATATGGGGGCAGTGCCTGATGACAGAAATTGGTGCTAGCGTGCGTATGACCCCCTGTTTTTGCACATATTAGTAGTACAACTAACTGTACTTTTAAATGCAAGGAAAATATATGGCTTACAAGTGTATTTTGATTTTTAAATCCGAGATAAATAACGGTTTAAGCGTTTTTATTAGACGCGTTGCGAAAAGAGGGAAGAAAAAAAAAGAAAGAAAAAACCGGCTAGTTGAAGGAATAAAGCGGAAGACTCAATAACAATAATCGTACTGGTTTTATTTCGGTTTTGTTTCTTCTTCTTGGCTCTAGACAGAGTAGAGTATATGTGTATAGTATAAGTATAGTATACTATACTATACTATACAATAATGCAAGGGAAATTTATGGTGAAAAGAGAGAGCGAACGCAGGGCAACGCAAACACAGGAGACGGACAAGACTGAGCGCCCTAAGAAGAGGGAATCAATCAACACTGCGTTACAGTCGTATTCGAGGTGAAAGAAGTCGATTATTCGATTCTGCGCAATACAAAGAGATGGAAGAGGCCAATGGCTATGTAAATCGGTCTAGCAATCGATGAAATGATCGAAATTAACGACGGGGGTTGGCACGGAGCTTTAGAACAACGTTGGACTTTGACCTTTTGTTATTTCGGATTAAGAGAAGCTAGCCATGACCAGTTCAAAACCGGGAGGTCGTGAGTTGTTGCGGTAAGGTGTTGTTCTCTCGATTGTTATCGTTATTCTTTATTATTTGGCTTGGCTCTGGCTCTAGCTGGCTGGCTGGCTGGTTAGTTGGTTGGTATGCTCTTGTTCGTGGTGTGATGAGGGACGCTTAATTAAATGAAGCAAATATAATGTTTAATTCTTTGGACGCCAAGCAGTTCGCTCTAATTACTACTAGTCTTGGAACTTTTTCTTGGCTTGGCTCTTTTCTCAGCGATTAAGCAAAGCGCTAGAGCGAAGAAATCAGGAGGTGCAGTGCTAGACCGACCTACTCTAATGTATGTAATGTACAGACAGACATATATGTATACGTGTAGATAATCTCCCGAGGCTGGTTCCAAGCGTTTCATAAATGGCAGCCCAGATTGTGATGTATTTCTGGAGGCGGCAGAGAATCCGTGATGATGAATATAGCGAGGATGATGATTCTGGTGATGGTTAAAAGGTTAAAAGAGCTAGCTGCATTAAAGATATTGAAGACTCTGATCTGGTTTGCCTTTCGTCTATATCTATACTAAAAATCTTCTGATTTCTACATCTATATACATCATCAATGCAGGTAATAACCGTCCTGGCGGACTCAAGACAATTAATGAGGCTGTGCAAGTTATCTTATCTATATGTACCATACAAGTATATATTTGCAGTAGCGCCACCTTAAATTCACAGGGGCTCTACTTTCTAGGTACATCGCATGGCCAGAATGGGTTACTGTATCACATCATCTACAACCCTAACTATTCAACATAATAACATAATGAGTTCATTTTTAGCGACAGTTAGACTCAATAGCTGAGGTAGCGAAGATCTCCAGACACTTGTTGATTTACCAGCTCACTAACTGTAGAAGCCCTGGAGGCGAAACAGTGCTCACTGCACACATCAGATGACTTTGCTCATCAGCAGTTTCACGTGAAGAGTCTAGAATAGAATACATCACTTTTAAGTAGCCAACTAGTTAGTTATATATATACATATACATCTATTTTTTTTTTTGTTCGTTTGGGTCTGTTCTTCCATTTGTTTGCTGGCAATGCAAATCGACGCCCAATTTACAAAAACAATACAGACAAGATACATGTAGTTGACCACATGTATTTTTCGGCTGGTTCATGGATCTCACACGTCACAACGTCAAGGAGCTTGACTGAATATCTGTGGTGTTGTCAGATATACATGACATGTACCAAAGAAAATATTCTTTCTTTCTTTTTTTTTTCTTTTTCTTTTGTCTCCTGAAAAAGAAGACGCATCGGCATTTTCACTGGCCTTTTTGGTTACTCTTTATCTCACTCATATCATCCTAGACACGACCTGTACCAATGCCAAGATAAAGGCTTTTGCTCTAACAATCCTGTCCGTGCTCGAAGAAGGAAGCTGATACAAGAGTTCACCAGCCTCTGATCACATAAGGCGGTCCTGGCTTCTCAGCGCCAAAGGCTTGCTGGAATAAGCCTTGTTGTCGGCTGGCTTAGAAAGAAGATCCTGCTATCTTTTTTTCTTTCTTTTTTCATTCACTCTTCATTCAGCAACAGAGTATCGCAATTAAACATAGAAAAGAGAACTAACTTTCAAGACGTCATGGTCATAGTAAGCTGAACCTGAAGGTTGAACTGCAATTGTTTGTAAACGTCAATGTGCCTCGGGGAGGTCACCCAACTAACCCTAGGCATCAACATGTGACTGTTTCAGAGGACAAGAAACTAACTCCATCTAGAGTATACATAGCCACTTACCAAGAGACTAATTGTTGATATAAAGGAACATATATTTGCCTCTCCCAACAAGTGTTTATGTGTTTATCTAGCTTATCTACATGCAGTTGGCCTGCCCATTCATATATCTTGGCTTTCATGTGTACAGATATGTATAAGCCCCGAGCAGGCAATGCAATGGACACATCGTGAGCCCCGTCGATGCTAAGAAAGATCATTTAATAGCCTAGCTTGGGATTTTTTGACAAGTTCTGCGCCCCAAACGTGCCCAGTTTTCTGGCTCTCTATGCTTATATTTTCTTGGTTTAACATCTCAACGGCAGGCCGTGAGATATTGTATCATAGTGGCTGAGATCGGCCTCATTGCCTTTTGTGTTTAGTTTTGTCGCCACGAGGTTTTAGTGAGGAATCCAATAATGTCAAGGCATATTTCTTCCTGGGCAGGGGCGGAACTGTATACAATCAGACTCCGTTTTGTTCTAGTGCACCGCCATGTTTTCATGTCGAAGGCGAAACAAAACGTACCAAAACTCAAATGTCGGACAGTGTCTGAATACCATACAGATATATCAGTATCTCACTAAGCAGAAAGTAATCATGATTACTGGTGGAAGAAACAAGACCACGGAAGCCTCGAGCCAGTATTTCTACAGATTCTATATCACCACAATGATTATGTCATGGCAAGTTATCTAGAATTGTCGTCATGAGACGGAAGCACTGCCGAAGATCGCCGATGACATGTCGTTTAAACTTCAAGTTCCGGAGTTAGCCATGGTGACATTGACTAGATATGTTATTGCTATTTATTAAGGAACCTGGGACTTGGTTGGTTAACTAATAGGACTTGAGTAACCAATGCAAAGTCAAGCATTTTTTTCAGTTGATCAAGATGCCGACTTTTCCGTGAAGCTCTAGTAAGACTTTAGGATATGACATATCTCATAGCGGTATATAACCGTTGTCGTAGTATTTTGGGCTTACTATATGTATTCCGTACCTGACTAAGAGAGCGTTCCATGAAACATAAACATACGTCTGTTTTTTTTTTAATTTTTTTTTTATATCTATAACTACGTGAATTGGAATCTGGAAACACTGCAATTACAATTACATACGCCCCGAATAAACGTAGGAGACAAGCTGTATATCCTCGAAGAGACTAAGAACACCAGAAACGTCATCATACTCTACTTAACCACAACACGAGCCATATTATGCCCTGATTCAAGTATCGTATGCGATGTCTTTATGTGCCAACTTGGAAAACGCAATGGGAAAAAAATAAAATCCAGAAAAAAAAAAAAAGAACACAAAGCTGAAGATTTGAACAACTGCAAAAACCAACCACTCGAGCTGCATAGAGGCCCTTGCTTTCCATTGACCTTCTTTTCATCCTTCGTCTTCCTGTTGCTCGCTGATTGTCTAGGTTCAAGGGCATTATACCCCTTTACTGTGCCATTTGAGGAACGTCTAGGCTTTTTCCCTCTTCTTTTGTCATGATAATTGTATCTGCCCTTCTAACTATGTATGTATGTATGTATACTTGGTTTTTAAGAAACTCAGTACATGTAAGCAAAGAAGGACTATAGGATATGATATGACTAAAGAACTGCGATTTTGGGTTGTGAAAATAAAACTAGGCAAAATCAACCAGAATTTGAAGCGCCTGTGAGACGACGCGCACCAAATCACAACTACGAACTATAGTCGACGTGTTTGAGTGAATCCATTTTCGATTGTTGTCAACCCAGCGGCTAATGATATTACCAAGTGTATCACATTGTACTGATACACCACTAAAAATGATAATTCTTGCCCTCTCTTCTCTGGCCCCTTATACACGATACAACTATGCAAGTCTGTATGTACAACTGTAGTATACTAATGCACCAATCCGTAATTTAATATAGTCATGAAAACAATATGAACTGTGTACAATTAATTACATTGAAAAATTGAAAATATAACCGCTTAGTTGCATAATGCAATATCAACACGATACGATACGATGCCATGATATGAAAGCAAACATTATGTACTCAACGTTGTAGGAAATTAGACAGGACGGCAGCATATACAACTACAACTGTACGAGATAGTACATAAAAATAGCGGTGTTTTAGGCTTTTACATGTATTGCTTCCCTTTAACTAGGATTCTCGCAACCATTACGACGCTAACAAGATGACAACATATTTGCAGGCGGTTTTCGTTGTTATTGTTTTGTTTATTTACACTAATTTTCTAAGTAGATCTGTTTGTGTTGCGCCCACTTCCGTCGTTGCTGAGAAGCCGTCGATCATTCAAGCAACCTCCAAGGCCAAATTTTGGTTTGACGCTGTATCGTGGAATTGATATATATTAGGTAATATGCCTGAGACAAGGCTATCGGGGAGGAAGTTAGTTGTATTGTTGACTTTAGTGACATGACATCATTATAACAAAAACTGAAGGCCTCACAAGATGAGACTAGAATATGTCTTAACCCTTTTTTTTTTTGTCGCTGGGCTCTATCTAGCACATGTATAATAGAAATCCCTTTTCCTCTTGTTGCACTGGCAACTCCAGCTTCTGCGTTATGGCATATATATAGCCCGGAGATGGGACGCAACATAACAAAAAAAGGAGAAAAGAGGGAAACCCACGACCTCAAGCTACCCACAGCTCTTGAAGCTATTACCAAATGAGATAGTTGTATACATATCTGTATAAAACTGACGCTGATATCCCTTCCATTCCTGGAATTACAGTCACGTTCCCTTCACCTTCACCTTCACATTCACATTCACATCAACACTTGATCACTGGCTGGCAACAGCGCATTTATGGTTAGAAGATTTGACAATCTTCTGTACGTTGATTGATAACTAGCTTGTCGGCGCTTGCCGAAACTTGTTCTCTTTATTGTTCCAGGCGGCTAGCAAATAT